>SEYY01005301.1:62500-72500 GCA_009176605.1 Armadillidium nasatum
AAATAATAATAAATTCTTTCTCATTTTTTGTTATATATTTGCATTTATCAAATAAAATTTAAAAATAAAAAAAAAAAAAAAAAAAAAAAAAACTCTTTTTTTTTTTTTTTTTTTTTTTTTTTTTTTTTTTTTTTTGCTCCAAAATTTGCGTTTAAAATTTTTTTTTTTTATTTGCGGACATGTGCGCTTTTGCATTTGCGGACTAAATTTTTGAAAAAATGTGCGCTTTTGCATTTGCGGACAAAGATTTTTAAAATTTGCGCGCCACCTCTGATATTATATATATATATATATATATATATATATATATATATATATATATATATATATATATATATATATATATATATATATATATATATATATATATATATATATATATATATATATATATATATATATATATATATATATATATATATATATATATATATATATATATATATATATATATATATATATATATATATATATATATATATATAAATTTGTGTAAAATTTTATTCAGAATCTTAATAAAAACTTGAGGAAACAATAAACAAACATTGCACCAAAAATTTTTAACATCAACTATTATTTCTTCTATTAATCTAACATCCACTTCAGTATTGCATTTTCCAATTAAAATAAGCTCTAGATTTTGTATGTAGCAATAATAAGTCAAAACTCATGGTAGAGTTTTAAAGTTAGCAAACAGTAGTAGTTAAATATTACCTCCTAACTATACTTCCGAACTTTCTAACTTATCTTCCTATAGCCCTCACTTGTATTCTATCTAAATTTTTTGAAACTATTCTTAACTCCCATTTCTTTGATCATTTGGAATCTCATTCCCTTCTTTCAGATCATTAGTATGGCTTTCGACGCCCGAGGTCTACTGATCTATGGTCTTCTGCCATTAAGGACTATGAGGTGTCTTGTATGGTAGCCCTTGACATATCCTAGGCTTTTGACCATGTATGCTATGTATCACTGCTCACTAAACTTCCAACCATTGGGTTTCCTCCTCCTATTTGCTTATTCATGTCTAATTTACTCTCAAATCACCCCATATCACTCCTTGATGGAACGACTTTCTCTTCTTTCCCTATTAATTCTGGTGCTCATCATCGTTCATTTCTATCCCCTACTCTGTTCCTACTTTTCATTCATCAATGACCTCCTCAGCTGCCATTCTAACTCTGTTCATTTTTATGCTGATATCTCAACACTCCAATTCTTCTATTCATTTCAGATCTGCGCCCTCATTTGCTTCTGGTCCTCAACTTTACGATTCTACTCTTGCCAACCTGGAAGGGATTTTTCAATGGAGCCTCCGCAACCTTGTGAAATTCTGCTCTATAAAAACTCAACTCTCTAGAACTTTCCTGTCTCCTTCAACGGCTTTGCAGTCTCACCTGTGAACAACGTAATTTTATTGCATTAAAAACCTTAGATCACAATCGTGGTAAGGTGGTCTTAAAAATGTAGGGGTTCTGTTCAGGTTGCGGGAATTTTTTCTTCTTCTGAACAGTTACTCTAACTATTTAAAGGTCTCATCGGCCCTTGTATGGAATACTTTTCTCACATTTGAGATGTTCCCGGTTCCAACCTTCTTTTGAATAGGGTCGAGTCTAAGGCTAAAAGACTAATCAACTATCTCTTATTTCAAACCACGATGTTCGAGGAGGTAGACTTTTCGTACTTTACTTCCATTTCGTCACCCTCCCATCACAAAGGGTGTTTTACTTGCACATGAACAATGTGTGAGTATTGAAACTTCGAGGATTGCTTGTTGTGGTGCCTCCTTTCCAACCATCTCTCTTTTGTGGAACACCCTGCCATTTTCTGTTTTTCCTGTCGGATTTGATCTTCCTCTCTTTAAACCATCTGTCTGCGTTCTCCTTAGGGATTTGCGTTAGACTTGGGTTTCCTTTAATGTTTTCATCATGCCCCATTCTTGAAAAGGGCTCAGCCCGTGAGTGGTGATAGTATGTATTTTTCAAGCATGCAAATTATGATTTTATTTACTTAAAAAGGAAAAAAAAAATTGCCCCCATATCCCAGTGTTAGGTTATGACAAAGTATATTTATTTAAATATGTAGTCTTTTTTATTTTACCTTTTTTTTATTATTTTTTTTTAATTTATTTATTCAATCTAATTTATTCTTAGTTGAAAATGTGGGTTTCATTTTTGATTCCTAAAATCGAAGATGGAAATAATTTTGGAGTTGGCATTCAAGAGGATACTCTGGGAGAAATTAGAACAGTAGAATCTGAAGCTGCCGCATTTTTCGATCAACTGTCGCGATATTATATTACAAGAGCGAAACTCGTATCTAAGGTATGCATCAGTTTATTTGCAAATTAAGTTTTGTAATTATTTGCCAATTACAAAACTTGTGCGAGAATAGAATATAAAGAAATTATAGTTTTGGTTTTTGTCTCTTATCAATAGACATTTTTAATTTTTACTTTTTTTAGACGATACTTTTAAATTCTACTTTTTATTGTCGATTTGGTAAAATTGAGCCTACCAGATTGGCTTTTCATTTTTAAATAATATTTCTGGTATTGATTTCGTGCATTTCTTTTCGTATTTGAAATACTGTTAAAGATATAGTTTTTTAGGTGCTTTGTTTGGTTGGTACTATATAGTTTTTAAGTGCTTTGTTTGGTTGATACTATAGGAGTAACTGCTGACTCTCAAAAGTTTGTCTTAAATGTTTTTATAGTTATGGTTTAAATATGCACGATTTAAGTTTATAATTGGTTTAAGAATTTTTTAATATTGTAGAATACTGCGATATCTTTGATATTACTGCTTTTGCATAATGACATGCATTTTTTAATTTCAATTTCAATTATTATTTTTCTGCCATAATGAGCTATTGTTAAGTAGATTGAAACAAATTAAAATGCATATAATATAAAATTATACTACTGACTATGTTCTAAAATACCGTGATTAGTTATTAGTTTTTAATAAGCTAACTACTTTTTTTTTAAGGTCGCAAAATATCCACACATTGACGATTACCGAAGGTCTGTCTGCGAATTAGACGAGAAGGAGTACTTGTCTCTCCGGATCATGCTGGCCGAAATACGGAACCATTATGCTTCTCTCCACGATATGATAATCAAAAATATCGAAAAAATACAAAAGCCAAGACCTGCAAATGTTCTTGACGCTATGTATTAAAAATTTTAGTATTAAAATATATTTTTTATATTCCTTTTATTATTATTATTATTATTCGCACTTTACCCAATGTTTTGTTCGGTGTAAACGGGAAGGGTCCCCTCCATACTTGTATAAAAATTAATTTCCAGTCTCATAAGTTTTTATAAATTTAAATATATACCTTAGTTTTTTTTTTTTTTTTTTTTTTTTTTTTAAATTAATTATTATTATTTATTCAATATTTTTATCGTTTTATCAAAATAATTTTGTGATTTTACAAAAGTGGGAAGAAAATCCTCGTATATTGTTTAAGGAGT
Source organism: Armadillidium nasatum (assembly GCA_009176605.1). NCBI lineage: Eukaryota > Metazoa > Arthropoda > Malacostraca > Isopoda > Armadillidiidae > Armadillidium > Armadillidium nasatum. Next base: position 65,982 of record SEYY01005301.1, read on the forward strand.
CCGTAGTTGTTCCATTCCTTTCTTAAGTAAAATTTCGGCAAGTTTTTGTTTTCTTCTCTGTCATCCTTGGTGCTCTTGTTTCAAAAGTATTATCTTTATTATATTATTCAAAGGCCTCGATTTAAGATGTAAGATTATTTGTGAATTTATTAAGTATATTTTTTCATGATAAAATTGGCATGCTGCTGTTCCATCCTTGACAAAGTGCAAATTAATAATTTTGGTTTATTTTATATGTTGCCCCTTGAACCATCTAATAGAATGCGACAAATGCACACTGAGTTAATAGATCTTGGGTTATATATAAACAAGCATGAGAAAAAGGTACATTTTGAATTCCTAGTCGAAAATATTTAATAGGAAAAAAAGAAAATATTGCCATATTTCACCCTACCTCTTTGTCTATCACTGCCGACTGTAAGTTCGACCAGTTTGAGACACCGAAATGCCACAAACGTTTCCTCGCAAAATGCGTCAGTCTTGAAGAGATGAGAATTGATCGAAGGAATCCACAGGTGGATAGAATTTAACCACAAATAGAAGAATTTGAAGAATAGGTCTAGAATGTTGGGTTCACCTCTTAAGGTTATCAAGGATAGGAATAGGGAGCTGCCCATCTGATCGAGATCGTTTTGGATAGAGAAATGGAAGGTAAGTTTACCAGCTGTATCTTTAGGACTAGGAAGCTGTTGGTGTTGTGAACATTGAAATCACCTAAAATGGTTATTTCAGAGAGGAGGAGGAGAAGATGTGCTCTTTCAGATTTTAGATAATCAAATGATTTACGATAGTCAGCAGAGTTATGAGATAAGTATACAACAAACGAATAAAGTCGTAGAGTGGCAAGAGAGACAAAGCCACAAGGTGGAAAATTCGGAAGACTAATTAGAAACACGAAAACAAAATGTTATTGCACACATGTATACAACAGCCGTTTTCTAAAAATTGAGGAAGGTTTCCTATTAGAAGGCCTAAGCACTCGAGTTTCTGTTAAGAATCTGTCTGGTTAGAAATTATTGTTACTGGGGCTATTGGTTCTTTCTTTTCTATTGTTTAAACTTTTTTTTTTTTATTTATTTTTTTTTGCCATAAGTATCTTTGGAAAATGAGTTTATAGTAGTTAGAAGATTATCAAACGTAATTGCTTAGCAGCATGTTGTGGTTGGACTATTGTAGCTAGACCATTTTGTAAATGATAGTTTTGCATAATGTAATAATTAAGAAGTTTTGGAGGCCGAGCAATATTGCTTTCAACACATAGTATATTTTATTGTAAGTTTCTATCACTAATAAATTTTTATCAGTGGTAAAACTTATTTTGAAAGGATCACTGTTTCAATCTACTTTAAGCTTAGAAAAGCTGAAAGGTGGAGAAAAAATTAGTAACTATAAGTGGTAGCAATTTTGTGTGGGTGTAATTATTCTTTACATCACAGAATTTCTTGATGGGGAAAGTTTGTTTAGACCATATCTCAAATATGTTATTGAAAAATTCGTGAAACCCTTCTATAATGTTATGGACTATTTTTTATATATTTAAAGTTTATAGACTGACCATTTTTAAGTTTTGGAGCTAAATTTCATTTCATTTAGATCTAGCTACAAGGTTTTGAATAAGTATTTTACGTTGGCCATATATTCATTATATTTCTGTCTAAAATATGTTTAGAAATTTGTTTTCACAAGTGGCCGGTGCTCTTATTTTTTTCTTAAGATAAATTTAATTTAAGGGAAACTGCAGCGAAAATCTTTAAGAATCGTGATTTTCGTGAAATACTGTCGTAAACAAATATCAGCTGACCTATATAACAAACGAATAAATATTAAAATCTAATTTAATTAATCAATTAATTAATTTAAGCAATCATTTAATTTTCAATATCAGGAATTATAAGGTCATAGGAAGGAAAATAAGTTAACGTGTGTTTCAAACAATAATATTTAAAAGATTTTGGGGCGACCTTAATTAGAAGCACTAGAACCAATGAAAATTCCGAATAATTTATAATTAATTTGCTTCATTTGAAACATTAATGATCCGAAAATGCAAAAATAATTATCCGTAATTATTTTTCATTCAAATTTATTTGAGTAAGAATGTTTATAATAAGTATTTATTTCTAAAAGAAGGCATTGGCCAAGTTCATAAATATTTGTTTACATCACGTGACCATTCAAGATTACTGCATTGAAGATTTTCGCTGCAGCGAGCAGGATTCATGGAACAAGATGCGTGGAATACTTCACTTGAAGATTCTTCAAGATCTTTAAAGAATCTTGACCTTGGAACAAATCCAGAACGTTTTATCTTCAATTTTCGTTTCAGCGAACAGAATATTCTGTAACAGGATTCATGTAACATTTCACTTGAAGAATCTTCAATTAAGATCTTTAAAAAATCTTTATTGAAAATTTTTTAATCGAAGTGTTCCATGAATCGTACTTGTTCCATTAGTCCTTCTGCAGCAATTTTCTTCTCACCGTAGATTGAAGATAGAAATTTTTTATCTTGAATATTCCCTGCAGTAATCTTAAATGTCCGTGTGATATAAACAAACATGGAGGAGCTGGTTCAAGGCCTTTTAGAATAAATACTTTTGTAAAATATTTCTTACTCAAGTTGATTTGTATTTAAATTATAATTTAAATACATTTTTAATTTTTTTAAATGAAGCAAATTAATTACTATGAACCATTTTGAATTTCATTCATGGTTGCCAACAAAGTCTTCTAAAAATCTTTGTTTGAAACATACGTTATAACATATGTTTCAAACAAAGATTTTCTAAACTATGATTTTTATGATATTGATTAAATTAAGTGATAAATTAAATTAAATAACTAATTAAATTATATTTTAATATATATTTATATTTGTTTATATGGATCAGTTAATGTTTGTTTCCAACGAAGTGTCCCACGAAAATCAAGATTCTTAAAGATTTTCGCCGCAGTTAATAATAATCGTAGATTCACTGAATTCACTCAAGATTTTCGTGGAATATACCCTCACTCAACTTGACTCATATAGTATAGGAAATCAATTTCTATATATATTTATTTTTAAAACTTTTAATGCAGCTTGCCGCCAGAAAAAAATATCGATAAACTGCACGCCAATAAGATGTCTTGGTTTTACAATACTAACCCTTCAGACTTTGCTATTCAAATCTATTGTTGCGACTTTGTTTCTGCATGTCGAGTTTAATTAACGAATGAATATCGTACCGATGCTTCACCTTCACACCTTTAAAACCAGGCCATGGAATTTCATTCATTTTGACATTTTAGCCAATTTAGGTCGTTCACCTGAGAAGAAATTCTGCTCAATTAAATGATAAAACCAATAAGTTACCATAGGGCCCTATGCAATCAAACCCCATAGGTTTTTATGACAGAACCAAGGGTGACTATGGTATTTTTGTTACCATTTGTTACCAGCTTTGCTTAGGGTCCATAAGGAATTTACCATAGGTTTATCAATAGCAAACCTTTTATCCCCTATTGAAAAACCTATAGAGAAACCTATGAACCCCACCAAAAAACCTACGTAAAATTTAAAATATATAAACAATTGCCTATTGTGGATATTTTCCCTGCTAGCGCAACCCTCATGTAAATAATTTATATGAACAATGTAACTGCCAACTATTTATCACATTTGATTGAATATGAAATTTAAATTATATTAATTACCTGATAAATGTCAGAAATGAAATCGGTGGAGCCATCTGCTGAGTTTGAAATGTACTCTTGGAGTTCACAGGACTGGAGGCGAACTACTATCCAACAGAGTTACTTTTCATCTCTTAACTTTTTGCACCACATTTTCCTACGCGTTCGTTTAAAAAAAAAAATTCTTTTAATTAAACAAACTTTACAAACGTAAATTTTTGTTTATTATTTATTACTTTTATTGTTTTCAATCATATATATATATATATATATATATATATATATATATATATATAATTATATATATATATATATATTATATATATATATATATATATATATATATATATATATATATATACAAATGGTAATGCAAGTTTTATATCAAGAAACTATTAAATCTCAATTCCCCTTCCATTGTTTCCTGTAATCAGTCTGATTCTTCGCTTGCTACCGTCAATGGCGAGTCTCCCCTCTTCAGTATCCAAAAATCAATCGACTATCGATTCTAACAAATTTTCTGAAACACTTCTCGGTAATAAAAGTCGTTCCTATTTCTAGATCAACTAACCATGACTGCATGTTGTAGAATTTAAGTACTAATAAACATGTGATATTTTCACAAAGATGATTCACCCATAGGGATTGTTGATTTAGATTATCGATTAATTAATAATTATCGATTTTTATCGTTTTGGGTATATATATAATATTATATATATTATATATATATAATTATATATTATATATATATATATATATATATATATATAATATATTATATATATATATATATATAATTATTGCTGAGGTGATTCTCTCTGTCATGGAGGCGTACATTCCATATGCCCTTCAACTAAGCTTGACAAACCTTGGTTTAACTCTCACTGTTCTCGTGCTATTCGCCGCAGGGATGCTGCCTTCAGGGATTACCGTCGTCTTCAAACTTCATAAACTCATTCAACTTACATTTCATCCTGGAATCGTCCAAAATCTATTTTCTTCAACACCAAAAACTCTTTCTCAGTAGAAACTGCAATAATCTTTCTGGTTTTCCTTCTTCACTCCCTTTCTGGAAATTTGCAAAAAATGTCAACTCTAACTTTGTTTCTTCCTCTTTCCTTCCTTTAATATCTTCCCATGGCGCAACTGCCGTTTTGCTTTCTTCTAAAGCTGAACTCTTCGCTCAAATTTTTGCTTCTAATTCAACCTTAGACTATTCCGGAGCGATTCCTCTTCCTTCAACTCCCTCCAACTCATTTATGCCCAAAATTGTAATTTCTTCTAAAGATGTCATTTTTATTCTCTCTGAGCTTAAAAAAAGAAAAATGTTATGCCAATGCATGTTAGGAAAAAAAAAAACTGCTTCTGAGCTTGCACCCTGCCTTGGTAATATTTCGTCTCTGTCTTCTCTTTAACTTTCCTTCTTGCTGGAAACGTGCGCTCATTCAGCGTGCAGAAGAAGATAACTTTCTCCACACTCCAGACTACCGTCCCATTTCTTTAGAACCTCCGTTTTTTCTAAAGTTTTCGAATCTATCCTTAACAGGAAGATTTGGAAGCATCTCAATTCTTCTAATCTTATCTCTGATCACCAGTATGGCTTTCGTAAGAAAAGCTCTACTGGTGACTTTTTCCCTCTCTCTAACTAATTGGTCTTTCGTTCTTCAGCATTTTGGTGAATCTTTTACTGTCGCGCGCGCTGGACATATCGAAAGAATTCGACAGGTTCTGGAACAAAGTTTTGATTTCTAAAATTCCCTCTTTTGGAATCTAGCCTTCTCTCTGATTTTCTTTTCGGACGTTCTATAGTTGCTGTTGTAGACGGACACCGTTTATCCTTTAAATCTATTAATAGTGATGTTCCTCAGGGTTCTGTCCTATCTCCAACAATTTTCTACTTTTCATTAATGACCTTCTCGCTCTATTACTTTATCACCTATTCACTCCTATGCTGATCTCTCCACCCTTCATACTCCTATCAGTTAATGGACGCTAGAATGGTGGTCTTGGGGCAACTGACCTCTGATCTTTCTCGCATTTCAAATTGGGGCAGAGCAAACATGGTTATTTTAAATGCCTCAAAATCTCAGTTCCTCCATCTTTCTACTCAACACAACCTTCCACACAACTATGACATCTTTTTCGAAAATACACAACTCAAGCCTTCATCTCTCCTTAATGTTCTCGGCGTTTCTTTCTCTGATCGCAATCTTTCTTGGAAAGATCACATTACTTCTCTTTCTAAACAAGCTTCTAAGAGGTTGAGTGTTCTGAGGCGTCTCCGTGATTTTTTACGCCATCCCAGTTGCTTTCTCTTTATTGGAATAATGTTTGCCAATGTATGGAGTACGCCTCGCACATACAACTCTCCACGATGATGGTGGAGTCTAGTGCTTTTCGTCTCTTCAACTCTCCCGCTCTCACTAGTCCTTTCCAATTCTTCTGCCCGTCAAACTGTCGCGTACTCTCTCATCTATATATGCTTTACAATGGCAAGTTACTCGAACTACCCGTGCATACTCCTTCATTTAGAAGAAGCCTCGTGCGACACGCTTTCCACAAGTGTCTCCTTACTCTGTCCACCTCTCACCCCAATAACGCTAGCTCATCTTACGACGTACTAATAATTTCGAACAATTCCCTTTATTTCTTTCACCAATTTCCTTGACTTGCAAACTTTCAAATGGTGTATGGTACATGTCGGCGTTAACGATTAGGTTCCGGTATTGCCCCACTCTGGTGGAAGTGGTGGGCTCTGACTTTTGCCACCAGAGGGACCAATATATATAAAAAAATAAATATATTATATAATATATATATATATATATATATATATATATA
>SEYY01005301.1:82500-97500 GCA_009176605.1 Armadillidium nasatum
CCTTAGCAACCATTGTGTTTACTAAATTTGTTGTTCATGTTCAAACCAATAATGTTTATGTTGTTTAAAGTTGTTTAAAGATGAGACGGTATAGAGCCATCAAGGAAGATAGGAAAGTTGAGAAATGTCTTTGAGAGTGAGAGATGTGAAGAAATTGAGCTTTTAAAGTGTTGGAATTTCGCATGGTTAAGGTGATCTCACAGAGATATTTCACCCAGATCGACAAAAATAGCATCGTAAAGCTGAGTTCGAGAAGAAACCGTAGAAACAAAAGAGGAGAGGGAAGAAATATTTATATCCATCGGCATAAAAACGAATAGACTTAACAGTTCGGCTGAGAAGGTCGTGATGAAAAGTTAAAAAAAATAGAGATAAAAATAGAAAATTGAGGAACACCACAATTAATGGGAAATGAGGAAGATGTCGCTCTTTCAACAAGCGCCGATATGTAACGATTTGAGGGAAAACTAGACAAGAGTAAGTAAGCAGAGAGAAAGAGGAAACCGAAAGGAAGGAAGTTTATAACCCGGTCAAAAGTTTTAAGTATTCAGGCGAAACCACAAAAGATTTTCAGTAGTCTCTGAGGACAGAAGACCATAAATCAGTGAGATAAGAAAGTATGTCACCAGTTGACCTCGAACGTCGAAAGTCGTACTAGTGATCTGAAAGAAGGGAATGATCCAGAAAATGTGAGTTTAGGAGAGTTTCAAAGATTTTAGATAGAATAGAAGTGGGAGGTATAGGAATATATAGGTAAAAGGTTCAGAGTTGCTACCTCTCTTTAGGTTGGACATATGCTCCATTCCAGCATTAAGGAATAGTATTGGCTTCCAGAACACATTCCCTCAAAACACGAGAAATTCCATAGGATTTCCATCTTGGCCACTGGAATCGCAGGATTCCTTGCACCTGATCATGTGTAATCACAGGCAGAGACGTTGGACATCTAAGAAGGAGAAGTAAAAGAGGAAATTCTTCTGTCTGAGACGACAGGAGAAGTAATAGAAAAAAAGGAGACTGAAAAGATTAGCATTTGAGTGAGATATAACAATCTCGTAAGAGATTGTAAGACATTTAAAAAGGAACTGGGAAATCGGTTCCATTAAGGCCTCGTTTCTCAACCTGGGTGTCGTGTGTCACAAAATATAAAACACTTAATGTACAATAAAACTTTTTAATATAAACCCTTTCATAATCTTAGTTTACATTAAAATATAAACAAAGATTAAGCAACACGAAATTCGTGCTTTTTAAATTTTTTTCGAATGAATATTAAAAAAAATTTGAACTAAAAACTTTGTTTTCATAAAATAAATAAATGTCGTTAATATTTTAAATTATTAATCTACCGTTCGATAAATATCGTAATCTGCACTTTTAGAGGTTATTAGGGGGTAGGGAAGTTATTAACGTTATATTTAGTTTTTTTTTTTGGGGGGGAGAGGGGAGAAACGCTTCATTAGGGGAATAATATCACAAATTCAAAGTAGTGTAGGTAGTAGAAAGACAGATTTTAAGCAGTAGATCGACGAAATTAAGAGATTAAAAGTTTACGAGACATGTTAAGGAATGCTGTTGATTATGTAGGCACAGACAATACTATTTAGGACGGAAATTGTAAATTAAGTTTGAGAAACTTAGGTTACTAGAGAAGGAATATATAACTAGGTTGAGTATCAGACAGAAGTAACATGCTAGAATGAGGTATAAAGAGATGATGCCCAACAGATCGAAACTACCATGTAAGTCTAGGTCATAGACACTAGTATAATTAATAAAAAACTAACCTCCACATAACCCCGCCTTTCCCTCTGACCTCTACAACCTGCCATTCGGACACAAACTTATACAAACCATACTATATATATATATATATATATATATATATATATATATATATATATATATATATATATATATATATATATATATATATATATATATATATATATATATATATATATATATATATATATAATATATATATATATATATATATATAAAGGTAATTTGTAGATTATCGATTGAAAATTTAGAAAGGATGAGATAAAAGTTAATTAATTATTCTGAAGTCACAATATGTTATTGATTAAGTTTTTAAATTTGCAAAAAGGAGAATAGCAACATACTCAAAATTCATCTTGAATGCTGATATTTTCTAGGGTTAAGGTTTATATCAAATTTATTGGAGATTTCGACATTTCCCGACCTACCGACAAAAAAAAAAAAATTAAAAAAAAAATTTCAAAGAGTTGCATTAACTTTCGACTTCCCTCTCTTTATCCAGAAAGAATATAAACACTGTAGGAGGTAAAAAGTGTTGTGGAGAGTGTATCAGAGGAGAACACTGGCATTGGGAAAAAGAAAGACTAGAGTAGAAGAATATATCAAAGCGAACTTCGCTTGTCTTTATGTCTACTGTAAGGAGGAAAGGACTATCACCGAGTAAGGATTGACTATGGTTGAATCACTGTAAGAAAAATTTAATGCAAAATAATAAGCAAAAACCGGAAAATAAAACTTCTGTTAGGATTAGTATGAATGTTGTAGCAAGAACAAAGTACGTATAATATCTCGAAAGAAATTAAAAGTATAGACAAAATAGGAACAAGGAAGTCAATTGTGGAAGTGTGAATTTCCTTGAAAGATGAACAAGCAGTGAGTTCTGAAGAAGTTACAATATTGAAGAGAAGACCTATGATAAATGGAGAATTATATAGAAAGAAATAAAGCGAGAAGAAAAAGTAGAACAAGTGATTCAGCAGTTTAAATATATATTTCTTTATTTTTTAAAATAGAAAAAATAGGATAAGAAATTAGATTTAAATTATGGAAAATAAAAACTCAGAATGTTAGCATATTTCTTAGAAGGAAGAAAATCGGAAACGTTACAAATGAGAAAGAAAGAAATTTTTTTAATAAAAGTTCAATAAGAATTGGTAAAAAAATATTGAATTTATTAAATAAAAAATAAGAGAAAACAAAGAACGAGGGAGTGGCCTTAAAAATATAATAAAATTGAAGGGCCTCAAATCGGCGGTGCCTCGTTAAAGAGAACGGCAAATTAATTCCAGTGCCAAAAATAGGCCCAAGTTCAAGAGATAAAAAGACGAAAAAGAAAAAATGAAGAAAATGAAATGACCTTTTAGAGAAAATACATAAATGATTGCGTGAAACATATCAAGGATGGTACAAATGACCTACACAAGAAATATAAAAAAAAAATGGTTTCATGGACGTGTATTAAAGTAAAGGAGGGAATAGGAGAGAGAGGTTGTACTCTCTCTCTCTCTCTCTCTCTCTCTCTCTCTCTCTCTCTCTCTCTCTCTCTCTCTCTCACACACACACACACACACACACACCACACACACACACACACACACACACACACAAGACAGATTCTTTTTACAGGAATCTGTTGGATTTATCCAACATACTTCCACTTATTTGTTGCTGGTCCAATCCAGAAGAGGAAAAATAGGATCTTTTTTATTTTTTATTTTTTAAAAATTTCTTGATTGTCCTTCACCTTCCTTGCCACTGATCTCAACAAAAGCTTTTTATTATTATTATTATTATTATTATTATTATTATTATTATTATTATTATTATTATTATTATTATTATTATTATTATTTGTAGTAGTAGTACAAAAATATTGGTCTAAAATTGTAGATTAAAATTTTAATTTTAATTTTTAAAAAATTAATATATTTTTGCTAGTAATTTTTTTTTTCCATAAATTATATTAATTAATGGGTGAACCATAAGCTGGAGTATATTGAATTAGAGGTCAGCCCTCCCTCCCCCAACTTATATTTATTTAATGCTATGTCAAATATATATGCACTTAAATCTCTTTTAAAGGTCAAAGTGTACATAAAATTATAAAGAAACCTTCGAGTATGCTTGCTTTAAATAGATAGAATAATATGCGCAGATTTTTTTATAGCTTTTTAAAAAAAAATAAAATGTTCATTTAATTCTCCATAGATTTTCGAAAAGAATAAATTTTATTTAGAAATTATGATAAGATTATTGTCGTTATTTTTTTTTTTATTTTGAAAGATTGTTTACAACCTGTTTATTTATAGATATTATTATAAAAAGAAAAAAAAATTATAAACACAGTTTTTCCCTCCAAAATTTGGGGCTACTCCGTTTGAAATCAATAGTTTTAACGCGCTCCTATTGGCTAAGAACATCAGCTGATGTTTCACTCCTTTCTCCAAACCAATAGGAACGGAGAACTCCAGCACAAGCCCTATGCAACAAACCTACATATACATGTATTATTATTATTATTATTATTATTATTATTATTATTATTATTATTATTATTATTATTATTATTATTATTATATTATTATTATTATTATTTATTTATTATTATTATTATTATTATTTTATATTATTATATAATAAAAAATTGAATAAAATTAATAAAAAAAAAAAAAAAAAAAAATATAATAATAATAATAATAATAATAATAATAATAATAATAATAATAATAATAATAATAATAATAATAATAATAATAATAATATTATTTTGATTTATTATTAATAAGGTAATAATACTGTCAGCAAGTTTTACTTACGACGAATAATAACAATAATAATAATAATAATAATAATAATAATAAAATTATTATTATTATTTTTAAGTAAAGATTAGTATAAAAATATTTACCTTATAGGCGGATTCGTTTGAGTTTAATTCATTAAAAGTAATATATATATATATATATATATATATATATATATATATATATATATATATATATATATATATATATATATATATATATATATATATATATATATATATATATATATATATATATATATATATATATATATATATATATATTTTTTTTTCCCCTTCTTTCTTCTTAACCTTTCTGGGAATTTCTTAGTTTCGTCGGTACTCAAAGAAAGGTAAAAGTTATTAATATTTATATATTGTTTCCTCCTCTCTCCCCCCCCCCCCGTCCACTTGTTATTGTATTATTTTCCTTTCTTAATATGGATTCCGGACCTGAGTACCGATAGTCTCCTTTCAAAAAAAGAAAAAGTTTTCTTACTGCTCGATCGTTGAATACAAAAATCATCGCACAAATACGAGATTATTTTAAATTCTTTTCTAATAATTTCTAAATAAGCTTTTGAGTTTTTTTCTTCTTCTCATATTTTTTTTTTTTTTTTTTTTTTTTTTTTTTTTTTTTTTTTTTTTTTTTTTTTTTTTTTTTTTTTTTTTTTTTTTTTTTTTTTTTTTGTCTTCAACTTGGCCTTCCACTTCAATTGCATTTTAGATAAATCTTATCCGAAAGTCTTTTATATCTTCCATATCAAAGGCTCATTTTAGGGACTTTATGATTGGTGTGTGTGTGTGTGTGTGTGTGTGTTATTAGACTCTTCCGTTGCACTGTACAATTATTTAAATCGTTCTCCTTTAACTCATTCTCTTCTCATACATCCAAATTTTATTCTTTTCTTATATTTTAAGGATATATTTATATTCCTTCGAGATGCATTTTCTTTTTCTCTTTTCAATCTTTGTTATTTTTTTAAATTTTTTTTTTTTTTTATCTTCTCCATTTTCATTTTTACTATTTTTTATCTTCTCGCTCTTCGATCTTCTTAATTCCTGTAAAGAATTTTTTACAGTCTTTTTATTCTCTTTTCGTAATTCTTGCTATAGGAAAATTTTTCTTCATTTTAATTTTCCAAATATTTATATTTTTTCAGTGATTTAAAATTTTTTTTTTTTTTCCTTTTGGAAGTTTCCCCATTACCGTCGTAATGTTCTTTACCGAGCGATAATTTTTTTTTTTTTTTTTTTTTTTTTACATTATCGCAGTAAACTTAAATATTAAACTGTTTCTATTATTCACCATTGTTTTTCTTCCCACAGAATTTATTTCCACACACTTCCTCTGCCTTAATAGCATTTTTCCGTGTTCCTTTTAACGTTTCCTCTTACTCTAAAATAAAAGCTTCATTATCTCATTATTATTCATCGTCACTTGCATACTTTTATCAACTTCTTTTTTTATTAACTCTTAAACGCATCACACACTCACGTTGCCTTGCACACCAACACACCAAGAAATATTTCTAACCTTTCTCATGTATGTCAATGACTTTATTAATCAAATCCTCTTCTGCAAATATGTGAGGAACACTTCTTTGTCATGTCAAACTTGCTCAAGAGTTTTCTTAGTTAATAATTTTATAATTGAATCCACTTTTCATTTGAAGTAACAAACAAGGCGGGAAACCATTTGTTTTCACCATTATACCACAATACATACAGCAACTTCTTATTATTTCTCCTATACAAGCAGCATTTTATTATTATTATTATTATTATTATTATTATTATTATTATTATTATTATTATTATTATTATTATTATTATTATTATTATTATTTGGTGTGTTTACTCTCATTATTGATATTAGTGATGGTTTCAGGCACACTAAAAAAATATTTATTTTTCTATAGTTGTCAACTCTGTGTCATTTATCTTTAGATTGACTAGCCATATATATATATATATATATATATATATATATATATATATATATATATATATATATATATATATATATATATATATATATATATATATATATATATATATATATATATATATATATATATATATATATATATATATATATATATTAACACGAACCAAACTTTAGACACATTTTCTTTTTAACTGGAAATAGAACATCATGGCTCGAAGATATGGGGCGGGGTTGCATCAAAAGATTCCCCCCCCCCCCATTTGGGCCTGTATGGTCCTTTTTCTTCTTTAATTTCTGCAACATTCACTGCCTTTTTTTACTAATTTCCTCTTTGTTGAACTTCACCTCTCTTCTAAATCTCACCTCTTGTTCTTGACTGTTTTCGATTTTGGTTTCTTCATAATGAGATCTCAAGAGAAAAGATTGAAATCTCTTAACCATAATGATGGACAATTTTTCCTATTTGGATTTTGGAGGATTGATATGAGGATGTCTGTCAAAATACGATATTTTAACAGCTGTGTAAGAATGGAAAGAATTAAAAAGCTCAACTTTCATATCAAAGATTTCAGTAAAAAAAAAAAAAAATCTTTTTGTGCTAAGACACTTAAAAATGACGCCTGATTCTAATATCTGAAAATTACGGAGCACTTCTCAGAACCAAACAAACTTTTTTAATAATAAATTGGCAAGCTTGTTAAAAAGCAGCTTCTTTTAAATATTTAAAATTCTAACTATCCCGACTGAGAGTTGCCACTTCGACTTTTTCATTTCCAAATTTGACAAATTAGGCCAGTTTTGATTAGTTTTTGCTTTGTGTATATTTTGGTCGATTTTTAATAACTTTGCCCATTATTTTAGATAAATTTGTCCATAAATTCTACCAACTATCTGGCAACCCTGCTAGGAAATTAAATTTAAACCCTTCACTTTTTTTTTTTTTTTTTTTTTTTTTTTTTTTTTTTTGGCACGAATGCAACTTGAATATTGTATGCAATACTATTTTTCGTCAATAAATTAATATTTACCACTGTAACATATACAATAAATTTTTTTTTAATTTTTCCAGCAATTGTGACGTTTTTTCAGTGACTTTTTTCTTAAAATCTTCAGTGAGTGAAAGAGTTTTAATTACTTGTAAGAGAGAGAGAGAGAGAGAGAGAGAGAGAGAGAGAGAGAGAGAGAGAGAGAGAGAGAGAGAGAGAGAGAGAGAGAGAGAGAGAGAGAGAGAGAGATTTTAAAATTACCATTATTTTCGTTTTGGTTCATACCACGCCCTTAATTCGCGTAGAAAGCATGGAAAAGCTTACTCTAATTTTTCAAAGGGAAATTAATACGAACGAATAAAAGCAGTTTATAACTAAATAGAATTTATAAAAAAGAAATAAAAAAAGGAAGGAAAGTTTTTTTTTTGTTTAAAGTTGTTTTTAAAGTAAATTTTTGAGACATGAACGAACTTTATGCCTTTCAAGCCAGTTATGCCATATCTCCATTAACTCCACCATCAAAGGCCTATTTTAGCTCCCGAGTTAAGATTGGGGGATGAATAAACGAATGTCTATTTTTGGAAGACCATTTCCCGTCACCGTGCCTAATTGGAGACCACATGTGTATCGTTGCCATTATTTGTTAAAAAAATAATGTGTATATTTTAATGATGGTCAGTTTGTGGATGTGTAAGTATTTTGTGAAGAAAGAGAGACTTATTACCTATACCAGATATATCAATAAGCATTCTACATTTAACGTTGATAGTTTGTTGGAGGAACTATCTGTTTTAGTGAGTCGTGAAAGGGATGTACCATAAATGTTCCAACTCACCACAACTTAATTATCTTGGCAATCTTGGTAGATACTCTTAAGCACTTTTCTAATAAATCATTCACCCTGTTTATCGTTTTCTTATTTATTTTTTTTTATTTATTTATTTATTTATTTATTTTGTTCAATAGATGAGTTCTTTTCACTATAAAATTATTTAATTCTTGTTTTGTATTCATTTTGGTATTTCACTTGTAAATTATAATGATGTTCCTTAATTTTTTTTGTATGAAATTTTGTAAATGTTTTGCAGAAGATTTTAAAAGAGTTTGAAAAATATATCCAGATAGAATTCATTGATCTAAGAAAAACGAAGAATAAAAGCAATTAAGGAATTTAAAATAAAAATATTTAAAGCATTCCATTTTTATTAAAGACTTTGACCAAAATATTAGACGAATGTTTAATATTGCAGTCTTAAGACGATGTTTTAAATGCAACAATTAATGTGCTATCCTGGAAAACTGGTATTACAAAACTGGTGATGAAGGATGAAAATTTGGGAATTGTTGATAAATATCGAATCTAATACGTATACTGAAAATCTTTAAAGTAAAAAATGAAGAAGGGGATTTAAAGAAAATTATTCTAGTTATAATAAATTTTAGAAATAGTTAAATTTAATTAAGATGAATCTTAATACAGAATAAATGCTCATTGAAATCAACAGTCGTAAAGAAAATGTTGACATTTAAAAGGAAAAAAAATGCATTATTAGTTTTAGTTTTTTTACTCTTAAAATACGAATTAAATTTAAATTTTAAAACATTCTCTTAGATTTATTCTGTATCTGGTCTTAAATTATATTAGGTAAACAGGCTGCTGGCTTTGCCTATGCTATGCTTTACCTTGGTTCAAACATTCATTTTTTGGTTGATTGATACTCTGCATAACAACTAAGGCCAACGCGTATATATATATATATATATATATATATATATATATATATATATATATATATATATATATATATATATATATATATATATATATATATATATATATATATATATATATATATAGAGGTGGACCGGATATATTTTTTACTATCCGCGGATATGCGGTTGCGGATATTCAATTGCGGATATCCGCAGATGCGATGCGGATGCGGATAGTTTAATTTTTTAAGAGTTTTGCCATAGATTCTTGAAATTTTAAATATAATATCCAGAATCTATGTTACCAGGGTGTGGGACGGGGACCCAACTCTTAAACACCCCACCAACCTCTTTCCCATAACCTCCACCCATTTGGAAAAAGGTTATATATATATATATATATATATATATATATATATATATATATATATATATATATATATATATATATATATATATATATATATATATATATATATATATATATAGCCAGTAATTCAGTATTACCTTCACACTTCACAGTTTCACATATTCCATTTGAAGTTAATAATTGGTAAGTTATTTTTTAGAAATAAAAGCTTTTGGGCTCTTTCAGGTGAAAGCTTGGTTCGCTTTTCGTCGTAAATGAGGCCTGAAGGACTAGCTGAAGGACATGCTAAATAAGTCCTTGCTAGCTCAGCAAGAAAAGGGAAACTTTTGCAATTATCTCTCCACCAAACCAGTTGGTCTTTATCTGCCTCCAAACGTGGGAGTTTCATATAATTTTCAATAATCGATATTGTATCCTTTGACACTTCTGTCTGTGATTCTTTATCGCTGCTGGAAGCTAGAAGATCTTTCATTGATTTAGCAATGCTTAAGCTAACATATTTTGTTTCTTTTGTATCTGAGAGCTTTTGCTTTTTCTTGAAAGGCGTTATTTTAGCTGTTTCTATCATCTCATCGCATAAGCATCCTAATTTGATTTTAACATTCTGAGAAACAAGTGGTTTAAAAAATTTTGTTTTGTACCTAGGATCTAAAAAGTTGCAATTGTATAAGCATCATCATTTTCCAGGTTTTCAAATCTGTCGTTCATCTCCTTCATTAATGTTTCAGTCATCCTTGAAACTCCCTTAGACTTAATATTTGTTAACACAACTTTCAATGTTGAAACAAGTGATATCACATCTGACAAACATGATTCAGCTGAACTTATAGTCTTTCCTAGTAATTTTTTTACTATCCGTGGATGCGTGCGGTTGCGGATATCCAATTGCGGATATCCGCGGTGCGGATATTGGAAAAATGATGCGGATATCCGCAGTTGCGGATGCGATCATATCCGGTCCACCTCTAATATATATATATATATATATATATATATATATATAATATATATATATATATATATATATATATATATATATATATATATATATATATATATATATATATATATATATATATAGGACGTTGTTTGTTTTAAAGAACCAGGTTTTTATTTTATTTTTAATTTTGCGGTTGGTATTCCTTTTCTCACGTGACAGCAAAACGCTGAATCATTGGTTGTTTAAGTTAAAAGTACGTGTTATTTCAGTGTCCGATTTTCATTTTATCACCAGCACTCACTGGGTCGGGGGCTACGGGGGCAGAGCTCCCCTGTAGACATATATTCGTGTGCCATGCATTTACGTTTTTCACTGTAGTACAGCAATATTATTACGATAATTTCTTTAATATTACTATTCTCTGGAGAACGTTGGCAACTTTATTACTCACGATTACCAACTGCAGAAAACAAAATAGCATCGGTTCTCTAAAACACAACATCCTATATATATATATATATATATATATATATATATATATATATATATATATATATATATATATATATATATATATATATATATATATATATATATATATATATATATATATATATATATATATATATATATATATATATATATATATATATATATATATATATATATATATATATATATATATATATATATATATATATATATATATATATATATATATATATATATATATATATATATATATATTATATTTATTATTATTTTTTTTTTAATACAACTAATAAAATTTCTTAATTTTTAATTAATTCATTAATTTAAAAATTATATATATATATATATATATATATATATATATATATATATATATATATATATATATATATATATATATATATATATATATATATATATATATATATATATATATATATATATATATATATATATATATATATATATATATATATCGTACGATTTAGATGCATATTATAAATAAAATGTTTCATACTATAGTAGATGCGCCATTATTGAAGTTTATCGCCGGGTAATCTATTTTTTATGATGTTTTCATGTGTGCCATTATTATTAGGAGTAAATCTTAGAAGGTCAAAATTCCATATAAGCATGTCCTGAAGAAACAATTATTGGATTGCTTGAAAATTAGTCTTACAAAAAACAAAATCAGAAACATCGAAATTTTCCTTTCTATAACCCATATAAAATGAAATTTTTTTTTTTTCTTCGATTTTTTGGTGGGTTGGAAGACTTGGGATCTTTTTCCCTTTCAGTTTCACGTAACTATTTCTCGTCTCTGTTGATGAAAATGAATTGTTTGTTAAATTATATTTGATTTCAGTTATTTCTTTAATTATATTTCTTAAATGTTATTTTTATTTACAAATGTACAATTTTAGAAGGTTAAATAATATAAGTTTATTGTATTTATTATTTAAATTGGCGTGCTCTTGCTCATTAATTTATTGTCATTTAAAACATTGTCATTTAAAGTATTGGATGTTCAAATTCAATAATTTTAAATTATCGATTATTGAATTTCATAATCAAATATTTTATTTTTGATTTATTCAATCGAGTGTTTAAAATAGTTTCAATCAAATATTTTGTTTAGTTGTGTTGCTAAGTTATCACGTGAGTTCGTATACGATCTTTGGTCTCTAGAGAAGAATAGCGTTTCTTTCTTTCTAGTTTCGTACTTTTAGAAAGTGGACGTAGATTTGATTTAAATATTGTATAGTCTATGTCATCATTTTGCGTCGAAACTATTTTTAAAATCATAAAAATCTTATCGAATGATATATAGTGTTAAAAGTATTTGTATCGGAATTGCTTTTAATTTAAGTAACCACAGTTACACTATTTCAGTCAATATTATTTTGCGTGTGGTAATTTACTGTAAGTTATAAATATTTATAAGGTGTGTTAGTAATTTATTCGATATTTAAGTATATAAATCATTTTTTGAAAAATTGAAAAAGGAAATTCTATTTTAGACTATACAGTAATTCGTTTTTTTTGAGTAAATCTTTTCATTCCTTTTTATAGTAATTGTTTATCTTATTGACATTCTCTCTCTCTCTCTCTCTCTCTTTCTTTCTTTTTCTTTTACTCTCTTTCTTTCTTTCTTTCTTTCTTTCTTTCTTTCTTTCTTTCTTTCTTTCTTTCTCTTTCTCTTTCTCTTTCTCTTTCTCTTTCTCTTTCTTTCTCTTTCTCTTTCTCTTTCTCTTTCTCTCTCTCTCTCTCTCTCTCTCTCTCTCTCTCTCTCTCTCTCTCTCTCTCTCTCTCTCTCTCTCTCTCTCTCTCTCTCTCTCTCTCTTTCTATTTATCTAATTATCTATCTATCAATATATCTATCTATCTATTAGTGATATATTGTCCAGTTTTTAAGGGTGGACTCCAAGTCCGAGTCCAGACATTATGCCGAGATCGAGTTAGAGATCGAGTCCGACTTCAAATTCAAGTTTAAGTTCAAGTTATTGCAATTCCATTTGTAATTTTTTTCATATAATAAATATGATACCTTAATAAATAATAATAATAATAATAATAATAATAATAATAATAATAATAATAATAATAATATATTTAATATTTAAAACAAAAAATTAAATCACAAAAAGAAATATGACTAGGTAAATTATAAAATATTTTTAAACTAAGAATATTAATAATGATATTAATAATCTGAAGAACCAATTGGCAATCCTAGATCGTTAACAAAACTAGGGTATGAGACCGATTTAATTGTTAGAGCGTCTCCGTTTTAGATAAATGGACTTCTTAGAAGCTGAAGCTTATAATGTCATTAACAATGAAAGAAAATATATTGTGCAAGTGCTTAATTATCAAAGTTTGATTATTTAACGATTTTTTTTACCAAAAAATTTATTATTATTATTAAATGTTAAGTACATTACCTATGAGTTTTATAGTGCATCCACTTGTATAGGTAGATTGAAAAAATTTTTGAAGATTAAACTCTAGTCTCCAATAGCTGCTGTTAGCCCTTACTTATAATTTCAATTTAAGTCATGGTCACTTTGATTTTAACTTAAAAAATACGTCCAAAGAACAATACAACGCTTGTAATCCTTCAGCAGAACTTTTAAAGAGAAAATTCTCCTCTTTCGAACACTGTATGTGCAACAGATGTTTTTTTTTTTTTTTTTTAGAAGGATAGATTCACAAGTTATACATTTTAAATATAATTAATTTTCATCTTAAATGAAACGTTCGTCTTACATTGCCATATTTATTTATGGCATAATTATAGTCAATATACAATTCTTTTTCATTGTAAACCAAAATCACATACCAAGGTTGCTATTTGTACAGTACCTCTTATCTTTATTAATTATAATAGAAATAGATTTATCAACTCGTTATTTGACATAAAATTATAAAATAGTAATAAATTATTTTCGTGCATAATTTCAGAGTTAGAGTGCCAGACATATGTTTGACTTAGACCACAACATGTCGAAATAACACTGCATAAAGAAGGAGATGATGCAGCAAAGGATATTTTACAGTATTCAAACACTAAACTTAATATATTAATTATTAAAAGATTTGTGACCTATGACGCAATAATTCTAATCAGCTTAGAGGTCTTTTGTCAGATGTTTTGTTTTCATCTACCATGCTCATATATGAGCATGGTAGATGAAAACCAATTAAATTGACTACATTTAGGCTTGATTGTCCTTTATTTGCAGTTATTCACCTTTTAGAGAAAACTTTGGTTAAATGTAATTGTTTAGCAAGGCTCATTCCAATCTTTAAAACATATTTTTTTTATTATTTGTCCTATTTTTGGAGATCAGAAAAATATGAAACAGCAAAATACTTTTAAAATAATTATCTGACTTTTAATGTATAAAAATTTCTTCCTTTAATACTTGAACATTTGAACATTTTCTGAATCTTTACATTTGGATCTTCTGAGAGAAATTAGTTTATTTGATGTCCGTTCACAATATGCAGCTTTGTGTAGGAGAATAGGATTGTTGCACCATACAAGTTAGTTGCATTTGACATAACCATCGTCTGTTCTGTGCAAGTTAAATTTATTTAAACAAGTATGCAAATAGCAAAAGTATTTCAATCCCGTTACTTATTGCTGGACTCGACCGTGAACTCGAGCCCGAGTCCATGAATACATAGTAAAAATATAATTAAAATTATAGCAATTTCGATCAATGCTATAAATTTAGGACAATCATAAATCCATATTATTGCCGCAAAAATAGTAAATATTATTTAAATAAATATTAAATGGCTTCGTAAATAACAAAGGCTTATTTTGATAATCACAAATATTTTTATATTATCTTTATTTATTTTCTTGATTAAAAGTTTTACAAGAAAAACGATATGTTTTTAAAAAATTGCTTAATTAACGACATGGTAATTTATATGTTTAAAATAGCT
>SEYY01005301.1:102500-105000 GCA_009176605.1 Armadillidium nasatum
AAATGTAGCTATAGCGATTTGCCGAACCATTCAACATACTCTTTCTTAATACCTGACAACCAAAATACCAACTCTTCCCCATCCCTCATAGATCCTCATATATGAAAATATTCTAAGTATAGTTGTATACATTTTATCGCAAACTACAAACTGTTACGCTAATATATATATATATATATATATATATATATATATATAATATATATATATATATATATATATATATATATATATATATATATATAATATATATATATATATATATATATCAGTGATGGTACGGGATCCCGGATCCTGATGTGAAAATTTTAATCTCGAAAAATCCCGGTATTCTAATTCTGATATCCCGATTATTTTATTGTCACGGTATCATAATTACCAAGCACAACCACACACGTTAAACAGCAACCCTCTTTTCATCTTTTAGATCTGACAGCAGTGGAAAAGAAATGATGTCAGCGTTTCGGCGAAGGCTCAGACAAAACGAAAAATCTGTGTCAGTTTACCAGTTTTTATAGTTGTAATGTTTGGTGGTTCTGTTCTACACTTCTGCTGTTTCGAAATTCCTTATTAATTATTTTTTTGTTATATTTTTGATCAGTAGGAGTGTATAATGTAAGTTTAGGTTATACTTTATTGTATTTTATTCAAATTTCAAATAGTAAATTATTTACCTTCTTCAAATTAGCTTTCTGTCCTGTGTAATGGGTGTTATATATATATATATATATATATATATATATATATATATATATATATATATATATATATATATATATATATATATATATATATATATATATATATATATATATATATATATTATATATATATATATATATATATATATATATATATATATATATATAATATATATATATATATATATATATATATATATATATATATATATATATATATATATATATATATATATATATATATATATATATATATATATAATATATATATATATATATATATATATATATATATATATATTATATATATATATATATATATATATATATATATATATTATATATATATATATATATATATATATATATATATATATATATATATATATATATATATATATATATATATATATATATATATATTATATAATATATATATATATATATATAGCAGATTATGTCAGCAGAATAATGTTAGGATGTATTATTAAATCGTTGTATTGGTTTGTCGTGCGACATATTGGCGACATTAGTATGGGTTGTCAAAAAGATCTCAAGGCATTTCACAGTTGGTTAACTCTAGATCGAAAACCCCCGCCAAAAATAATGACGCTAGCCTTGAAAGAGGGCGTTTTATGGACGTGGGCGTGGGCTGGCTTTCCTATCAATCTCACCTACTGGCGGTTCTTGACAGAGGAAGAAAAATAATATTGGTTATCTATATTGAAAGGTATTTTGGCACAGTGTTTTAATACCTATGAATTATGAAGGCGATGGTGATGTCTCTGTATATGATCATTTCGATATTGACTTTATCCCGTCTTAAAATGTAAAGAACAATAAAAATTGTTTGTGTATGTCCATTTGTTTAAGTGAGTGTATGTTTTCTCGCTTTTATATCTCAAATTTATATTTAAGAAGCTATTATTTATTTTGAAAGGGATAATCATTGGTTGTAAATGTCATAAAATATGATGGCAAGAGACCTTAAAATGTTGAACGCATTATTTAACCCACTTTAATAATAATCATAATAATAATAATAATAATAATAATAATAATAATAATAATAATAATAATAATAATAATAATAATAATAATAATAATAATAATAACAATTATTTCATTGCAATTTTCAGTAATTTTTAATATTATATTTATTATATTATAATAAATATATATATATATATATATAATATATATATATATATATATATATATATATATATATATATATATATATATATAATATATATATATATATAATATATATATATTATATATATATATATATATATTTATTATATATTTATATATTATATATATATTTTATATATATATATATATATATATATATATATATATATATATATATATATATATATATATATATATATATATATATATATATATATATATATATATATCTGCCTTTTATAAAAATAAATGAGTATGACATCTTAATTAATTTTCTACGGAAGTAAACTCATTGGAACATGTTATGAATTGTAAAAATACGAATTGATTTGATTAGATTCCAAACAACACGAAGCACTAGTTCAAAATAAACAAACAAACACATCCTCCATCCTCAATCGTCTCCTTTAACAGGAAGTACGATGCTATCGGGATTCGATTACATGCGGTTTAGGCTTTAGCAGAAGTTCTCATAGGTCATAATGAATCCTGTTAAAATTGAAACAAGAGCAAATATGAATTTTTTTTTTGTGAAGCTTATTTGGAAGAAGAGTTAACTCATTGGATGGGAAAGAACGACTACCAGAAATGTAAGACCATTA
>SEYY01005301.1:110000-112500 GCA_009176605.1 Armadillidium nasatum
TTTAAATAGTTTGCTTATTATTATTATTATTATTTATTATTATTATTATTATTATTATTATTATTATTATTATTTTCTTTCAAAGTAAAAAAAAAAAGTAAATTGTTTTGAAATTTTTGGTCAGAAAAACAAGATCAAAGAGATGATTGCGATTTGGTTGTGGTAAATACAGGGTGTCCAAAAAAGTAATATTAGATACTTTCTGTCACCCTGTCTTAAAATTCATTTGTATACCAAAAAATTTACTCATCTTTATTATTATTATTATTATTATTATTATTATTATTATTATTATTATTATTTGATTTTTCTTATTATTTATTATTATTATTATTATTATTATTATTATTATTATTATTATTATTATTATTATTGATTATTATTATTATTATTATTATTATTATTATTATTATTATTATTATTATTATTATTATTATTATTATTATTATTATTATTATTATTATTATTATTATTATTATTATTATTATTATTATTGTTGCTTTTAAATCCTTCTAAGGTTTTGGGTCACCTGTTATGGATCAAGGAAAAAAGTTAAATCCTGCATGCAGTCCTCAACCCAATCGATATCTCTCCTTCACTTTGACGCATAAGAGCTTTAAATAGGTCCTACTAAATGTTTTTTTTTTTTTTTTTTAACGATGCGAACGGAAATTGAGTGGAATAATCCAGATATTATATATATATATAAATATATATATATATATATATATTATATATATATATATATATATATATATATATATATTATATATATATATATATATATATATATATATATATATATATATATATATATATATATATATATAAATATACAATAAAAATAATAAACAAACATACAAAAACAAACATACAAAACACACACAACAACACACACACACACACACACACACACACACACACACACACACACACACACACATACAGCGTGTCCCACTCACTCTCGGCCCCAGATATGCGCTTATAGATACCAAAGTACTGGTCAAATGAACATCTTCAATAAGTTCTTAAATCATTTATCTGGGCGACGAAGAACTCCGTACTGGCTATTTTCAGCGGGATTGTGCTACTTGCCACACGTCAACGTCAGCATGTACGAAATTGATTCCTTCTTTTAAGATCGGGTCATTTCCAAGAGACTATGGCCACCAAGGTCCCCTGACTTTACTCCTCCGAATTTCTTTTTTTGTGGGGCATTAGTACTATAGGGCGCACTTTCGGCAGGTGCCAGATATTTTCGAGGTAGCCTGGCAACCTGAGCCTAACTCTTTTCTGCATTTGCGTGCAATGACACATTCTCAGGGTCCTTCCTGACCTTTTCTTTGTCGGTTCACAGACCAACGCGGACCCCCGGAACCCCCAGATTCGAACCAATTTCTGCCGGATTGAACCTCAAAAAAAAAAAAAATGGTCAGGAAAGAGAGTGAAGTGAACGCAGCGATTTTGCAAACTCAGGTAACTTCCTGATACCGTTTTTGGGGGGTTCACGGGAACATCCGGAGACCCCTTCCCCAGACTTGCCAATTTCAATAGGTTGAACCCCTTAAAATGGTGTCAGGAGAGAGCATGAGGTTAATCCCGTTTGGCTCAGGTTGCCAGATTTAGCTTACCTCGAAAATATGACACCTGCCGAAAGTGCGTCCTATACTACTACGAAACCATTTTTGTTGGGTTCACGGGGCCTCTCCGGGAGACCCTTCCCCCTACTTGAGGCCAATTCAATGGTCTGAACCCTCCAAAATGGTGTCAGGAAAGAGCGTGAGGTTAATTTGTGCCAATCAAAATCCCGTTAGGCTCAGGTTGCCAGATTTAGCTACCTCGAAAAAGTCTGATACCTGCCGAAAGTGTGATGTCAACACGATTCTCACACATCAGTGTTTGTTCGTGGCAAATTTTATTAACTTATGACCTTTTCTTTGATATCTATTAGCCCATATCTGAGGCAGAAAATGGAACAATATATATATATATATATATATATATATATATATATATATATATATATATATATATATATATATATATATATATATATATATATATATATATATATATATATATATATATATTATCGGAATCTATCCTTCTCTATGTGACCCTCTCTCTAATTTCCTTTCCGGTTGTTCTATAGCAGCTATTGTAGACGGCCACCGTTCTTCCTTATAAATCTATAAATAGTGGTTTTTCTCAAGGATCTATCCTATCCCCAACTCTTTTTCTAATTTTCATTCAACGATCTCTCTATTACTTCGTCTCCTATACACTCCTATGCTGATGACTCCACCCTTCATTACTCCTTTCAATTTGAAAGACGTCGATCCCAACAGCAGTTGATAGATTCAAGAAGGATGGCCTTGGAGCAACTGACCTCTGATCTTTCTCGTATTTAAAATTTGGGCAGAGAAAACATGGTAGTTTTCAATGCCTCAAAAACTCAATTCATCCATCTTTCTACTCGACACAATCTTCCAAACAACTA
>SEYY01005301.1:117500-127500 GCA_009176605.1 Armadillidium nasatum
GTCTTCTAACTCCAGAAACTCGTGCAAGGTTTATTCTCCGCAACACAATAAACTCATTTCTCCGTAGAAAATGAAGTAATCTTTCTGGTTAATTTTCCTCACAATCTTTCTGTCATTTTGAGAAAAATGTCAACTAACTTTCTCTCCTCTATTGTCTTCCGACGGCACAGTTGTCGTTTTGCTTTCTACTAACGCTGAACTCCTCGCTCAAACTTTTACCTCTAATTCAACCATAAGCGATTTCGGAGCTATTCCTACTCCTACAACCTCCTCCAACTCATTTATGCCTAAGATTGTAATTTCTTCTAAAGAAGTCATTTCTGCTCTCTCTGAGTTTAACACTGATGGTATCCCTCTTGTGATTCTCAAAACTTGTGTTAGTTTGCACCCTGCCTTGTTAAACTATTTCTTCTCAGTCTGTCTACTTCAAACTTCCTTTCTTGCTGGAAAAGTGCAATCATTCAGCCTGTGCCGAAAAAGAGAATCCCTTTCAACCCCCCAACTACCGTTCCATTTCATTAACCTCCTTTCTTTCTGAAGTTTTCAAATCTGATCTCCGCCAGTATGACTTTCGTAAAAAACGCTCTACTGGTGATATTCTTTCCTCTCTCTTCTTACTCTTGGTCCCATCGCTCTTTGGCATTTGGGTGAATCTTTTGCTGTCGCGTTGGACATATCGAAAGCTTTCGATAAAGTCTTTTACAAAGCTTTGATTTCTAAACTTCCCTCTTTCGGAATATATCCTTTCTTTGATTTCCTTTCCGGTCGTTGTGTAGCTACTGTTGTAGACGGCCAGCGTTTATCCTTTAAATCTGTTAATAGTGATGTTCCTCAAGGGTCTTTCCTATCCCCAACACTTTTTCAAATTTTCATTAATGATCTTCTCTATTATTTTATCTCCAATCCACTCCTGTGCCGATGACTCCACCTTTCATTTTGAAAGACACTCTTCCCAACAACAGATAATTGACGCAAGGAAGGTAACCTCTGATCTTTCTCGTATTTCAAATTGTGGCAGAGAAAACTTGGTCGTATTCAACGCCTCGAAAACTCAGTTGCTCCATCTCTCTACACGACTCATCTTTTCACTATCACATCTTCGGAAACACAACTCAAACCTTCGTCTGTACTTAATATTCTGTGTTTCTTTTCTTGCGTTATTGGAAAGATAACATTTCTTCTCTTTCTAAACATTCTTTCCAGAGATTGACTGTTCTGAGACACCTTCGTAATTTTTGCTCTTCTCACATATCTAGGGTGGTTCTACGTGTACAACTTTCCTTGAAAAGGTGGAACCCAAAGCTTTTTGTCTTATCAACTCTTCCGCTCTCAATACATCTCTCTAGTCTCTTTCTGCCCGTCGATTTGTTGTGTCACTCTCTCTATATTATCGCTATTACAATGGACACTTCTCTTTTAAACTCTCGTCGCATACCTCCTCCAATGTGAAGGGTGCCTACACGCCTTTCTACACATTGTCTTATTTCTGTGTTCAACTCTCTGACTTCAGATTTAACCACTATGACTTACATGTATTCTACTATTATTGCCTAGAACACACACTCATTATCTGTTTACCCAACTTCCTTTGACTTACACACTTTCAAACGCTGTGTATTGGGATATGTCGACCTTTAGCATGACCAGATTTCCGGTATATCCTCATTCTGGTGGAAATTAGCAGGCCTCTGGTCTTTGTCCAGAATTAAAATAATAACATAATATATATATATATATATATATATATATATATATTATATATATAATATATATATATATATATATATATATATATATATATATATATATATTATATATATATATATATATATATATATATATATATTAGTAATTTGTTTGCAAGTAAATTGAGATTTCATACCATGAATCAGTCATGATAAGTCAAAGGCAGTATTTTGGCTCATTACGTTGAAATTAACCATATATATATATATATATATATATATATATATATATATATATATATATATATATATATATATATATATATATATATATATATATATATATATATATATATATATATATATATATATATATATATATATATATATATATATATATATATATATATATTATATATATATATATATATATATATATATATATATATATATATATATATATATATATATATATATATATATATATATATATATATATATATATATATATATATATATTATATATATATATATATATATATATATATATATATATATATATATATATATAATATATATATACAAAGGAAATCTTTTTAAGTGTTTGAAGCTTATGTTTTGGTTTTAAAATTTGTAAAATATATTTTGTAAAGATTGTTAAAAGAGATTAAATTTTTAGAATTCGTTCTCTTTTTATCTATTATGTGTGCCTGTTTGTTGTCTTAGAGAGAGAGAGAGAGAGAGAGAGAGAGAGAGAGAGAGAGAGAGAGAGAGAGAGAGAGAGAGAGAGAGAGAGAGAGAGAGAGAGAGAGAGAGAGAGAGAGAGAGAGAGAGAGAGAGAGAGAGAGAGAGAGAGAGAGAGAGAGAGATTGTTTAATTATTAACATGTTGTGCTCAATGAGAGTGGCATTTGGAGTATGCCGAATAATTCAATTATAATCATAGCAAGAGAATGAATTAGTCTCAAATGGTGTTCATATTCTTATTTGCGCTTCTACACTTTTTATTCTCTTTTATCCACCTGAGGTTTTGAGGCTGTGCCAGACTTCTTACGAGCCAAATTTTTATATTAACGAAAATCTTCCGAACACACAAACACACACACACACACAATAAGTCTGTTTATATATACATATTCATAATTAAAAATTATGTAGTACATACATATCTTGTAGATAATGAGGTTAAGAATACAGCTGATAAATCATTTATTATACTTTATATCTGCATCTCATCAATATATATATATATATATATATATATATATATATATATATATATATATATATATATATATATATATATATATATATATATATATATATATATATATATATATATATATATATATATATATATATATATATATATATATATATATATATATATATATATATATATATATATATATATCACATTAATATAGTGTTGTTGTTATTAACGTATATTGGTAGAAAGACAGGGGCTATGCCCGTCTTTAGCCATTCAGACACGATGTATTAGCAATGAATGGGAAAAAAGATCTTGTAGGCTCCTGTATATATATATATATATATATATATATATATATATATATATATATATATATATATATATATATATATATATATATATATATATATATATATATATATATATATATATATATATATATATATATATATATATATATATATATATATATATATATATATACCACCCCTCACGAGCCAGGCCCTTTTCTAGGAGGGGGCAGAAATATAAAATAAGACCAACCCACTCCCAGCCTAACCCAAATTTCTCAGGTGAGTGCAACACCTTACTAATTAAGTGATTGAAAAAATAATTAATTAAAACCTAAAGAAAGAAGTGTTTATATTAATTGTGCCAGATATTATTAAAATATCCTCAATTTGTCATCTCATTTTGTGTTTGTCTGTTTTTTTATTGTTTTAATAAAATTATGAAGCACCAGAACAATTGATTATTTTTAGACGTTGTTATATATATATATATATATATATATATATATATATATATATATATATATATATATATATATATATATATATATATATATATATATATATATATATATATATATATATATATATATATATATATATACGGTATCGGTATATATCGGTATCGGTATATATATATATATCGGTATCGGTATATATATATATATATATATATATATATATATATATATATATATATATATATATATATATATATATATATATATATATATAGCATCCAAATTCTCTTATGGGAAAAGTTTGGCATGAATCAATGAATAAAAATAATGACTTGGCCACATAAAAGTTTGTATAAGATGATGGCAGAGACTATAATGACAGAAATGAGCAAACATTTTGATTTCGTAGAGAACACAAACTTGTTCTGTATAGTTTCCTTTTTAGACCCTTGATAAATGTAAAATTTTTCGTTCCTCAGTTGCCACACAACGATGTCAAATTCAGTGTCCTCTGAGAAGCGATGAATTCAGTACAAAAAAACATCAGATATTTCCTCAGTAGAAATATGCCTGAAATGCTTTAATTAGATATCCTTAAGTAGAAATTTTATCATTTGTGAATACAGTTCTTTGTTCTAGTAGTGAGGAAGAAAAGGACAAATAACTTTCTAAACAGACTTCAATGATGATCATTGAGACGACAATCATTGCCATCCTACTTTCTGGAAAATAAATTCATATACATTTAATGTTTTTAAAAAAAAAAAAACATTTTTTTTTTTTTTTTATATATATATATATATATATATATATATATATATATATATATATATATATATATATATATATATATATATATATATATATATATATATATATATATATATATATATATATATATATATATATATATATATATATATATATATATATATATATATACGCATTAAAAACTATTTTCAGGTAATTTGTTCAAAAAGATGAAAGCGTTTAAGAAATGAAGGCGTGTCTGTTTGACTACACATGAAATTATGGTCATATTAAATTTTATTTAAATTAAGTCGGCACACCCTAATTCAAATTTTTTTTTTTTTAAAGTAAATATTATAATACCAATTAGATGTAATCAATATATTAGTCGAGATTCAGAATCGAATAATCCTAAATAATTGGAATCGAAATTACAAAATCTTTAAAAATTGGAATTGGAAGTCCAAAATAGTCTGAGTCGAGACTGGAATAATTGGAGTCGAGCGAACAGTTTCCATAGCTCTGGTTGTACTGAATAGATAATTTTTTTGCACGAGTTCAGCGAATAACAAAAATAAACTATTTACGTTTCCACTTTCCTTATTTCATGACGAGGGTTCACATTTTCATGATCTCATCAACCCCTTTCAGCCTTTCTACGGACTCTCCCAAAAAGGATGATTCCTCTGTTTAATGTCTTTCTTTCCAATGAACTACATCCGTAAGCGTGATCAGTGATTGAACTCGATTATTAAATACTCGTAATATATATATATATATATATATATATATATATATATATATATATATATATATATATATATATATATATATATATATATATATATATATATATATATATATATATATATATATATATATATATATATATATATATATATATATATATATATATATATATATATGTTGAACAGATAATGGGCCATGTTTGGGATCAAGAGACCCTTCCAGTGGGAAAGGGTATCAGTGGTTAAACTACAACGAAGCTCTCCTACGAGCCAAGAATTTCGGCTCGGGTTTGGTAGCCCTGGGGTTGGAGCCTGGCGTCAAAACCTTCGTGGGGATATACTCTCAAAATTGTCCGGAATGGATACTAACAGAACAGGGGCTCTACTGTCAGTCGATGGTTATCGTGCCTCTGTATGACACGTTGGGACCAGAGGCATGTAGTTTTATTATTTCACAAGGTAAATGAGAGAGAGAGAGAGCACTTTCACTCTGTATAATAAAATTAACAATTCTAGCTTTCTTTTCATACTATTAGTCCACTAATAATAATTATCATCATTATTATTGTCGGTAGTAGTAGTAATAATTAATAACATATTACAAGTATTTCTAATCTAAGACATTTTATTACTGCAGCTACCACTACTAATAGCCTACGTAATAATAATAATAATAATAATAATAATAATAATAATAAATTTTTCGGTTTCTACTATTACTACTTTAAATACACTTATTTTTGCTTGTTTATTTTTTTTATGGGTATCATTGCTAGTGTTTTTGGCAGTTCCATTTTTTTTTTTTTTTTTTTTTTTTTTTTTTTTTTTTTTTTACTTTCATTCTCTAATTTATCTAGTGACGTAGATTCTTGACTTTTGAGCTACGAGTTTATTTTAATAGTTTAATACCACCACCACCACTATCACCACTTTTAAATGTTCATGGAGGAGCAAAAATAAAATCGGAAGACCCATCCAGGCTCTAGTTTTGTCACAATTATTATTGGTTTTGATAAATTTTTAATATTTTGAGAGGGGAATGAGAAAATCTTGTGAATTTGTGAATATACAGCAGAATTTTTCATCTATCTATCTTTATATAACTTTTATTGCCCTTTCTAAAGCAAACATTTCAACGGTGGTTTGTCAAGATGAGAAGAAGATGCTTCAGCTCTTGAACAACCCCCCACGAAGTCTTCGTTTCCTCATCGCCATCAAGGACGTCTCTCGGGAAGTCATCGCCAAAGCCCAAAAACTCAACATTGAAATTAAATCATTCGAAGAAATAGAGAAACTTGGCGCTGCCAGAGGGGCTAGAGAAATAGTACGTATATATATATATATATATATATATATATATATATATATATATATATATATATATATATATATATATATATATATATATATATATATATATATATATATATATATATATATATATATATATATATATATATATATATATATATATATATATATATATATATATATATATATATATATATATATATATATATATATATATATATATATATATATATATAT
The DNA here is from genome assembly GCA_009176605.1 of Armadillidium nasatum. Classification (NCBI taxonomy): domain Eukaryota; kingdom Metazoa; phylum Arthropoda; class Malacostraca; order Isopoda; family Armadillidiidae; genus Armadillidium; species Armadillidium nasatum. The sequence continues at coordinate 124,196 of SEYY01005301.1, forward strand.
ATATGTATACCATTTAATTTTGTTTGAATTTACAGTACATGTTTCTAATTACTTCTGTATTTTTATTTATTTTATTAGCCTCCTAAACCCGGAGACCTTTCAACCATCTGCTACACGTCAGGAACCACAGGGCTACCGAAGGGAGTGTTGTTGACTCATGAAAATGTAGTAGCGAGTGTTTCGGCAACGTTAGTCCAACTAGCTGAACATAAACCTCACAAGGTAAAGTATATAGTAAAGTATATATTCATTTCCTGAATAAAGCTTTATGAATGAATATAGTGAAGTCGTCATGTATTATTATTATTATTTATTATTATTATTTATTATTATTTTTATTATAGCAAAATAATTAGGAATGTATATAATAAAAGTTTTAAACTTTACAAAAACTAAGTTTTGAACAAATTTTTCTAATCCTTTTCAATATCATTATCATTAATTTCCCTCGAATGAAACAAAATTTTGCTACATTTATTAAATAATCTAAATCCGAAAGGTAAAATTAGATTAAGATACGAGTGACTGTAAATGAATTCCTTTTTCAGACAATGATTCTAATCATTACTGTCGCTTTACCTTTTACAATTTATTTCCTCTCAGTTTTTCTGTCTATATTTATTTTATACACTGAGAGGGTCGCTGAGTGTCTTGTCTCACTTGAAAAAGTATGAAAATTAGGAAATATAACAAATTATTTTTTTTATTTTATAATAATTATGTAATTCTCTAATATTGTGTTAACATATAATATGGCATTCTTTTATGTTCCACTGTACGAAAGTTTGTTTATAGTTTTCGATGTTTGTACGTTAAAGTTACGATAAATAATCACACACAATATTCTTTTGTAAGGAATTAATTATTTGATATTTTATATTTCATTTTCGTACAAATTAAAAAAAAATATATTAACATTCCAGTCAGACGTGATGTTGTCGTTCCTCCCACTTGCTCACATGCTGGAAAGATGTTGCGAGGTCGCTGTCTACATCGCCGGTGGGGCTGTTGGTTTTTACTCTGGAGATATTAGGAACCTCGTAGACGATTACAAATGCTTAAAACCGACAATCACTCCGTCAGTTCCGAGACTCTTGAACAGGGTTTATGACAAGGTCATGGCCGCTGCTAGTGGATCAGCCATAAAAAGATTCATGTTGAGAATGGCTCTAGCCAGTAAAAAGGCAGAAATCGAAAGGTAGGCCTGTTTAATAATAATAATAATAATAATAATAATAATAATAATAATGAAATATTTTAAGCCCCTAGGAATTCTTATCGTCATGCTAATTGCTCTAGAAAAAGTAGAATTCATATACAGAACGTTCGGGGCATCCCATCAGTCATTTTTAATTTATAATCTTTTTGAGAATAATCCCATATTCAATATCCGGGAAAAAATTAATCTATAAGATTATTTTCGAAGAAATATATATTCTCCCCACCTCCCCATGAAAGTCATGTATAATCAAAAATGGGTTCATTTTACTAATTTACAAAATTACATGACTGATTGAAAGACGATTTGAGAGTATCCTTAACTTTTTTCTCTGAGGCTAAAAAGATAATATGAACTACCTACGCTGAACTTTATCTCTAGTAACCCGTCTCAGATCATTTTCTCATCCCTATCATGAATTATCATTATATACGAAATACGTTCAAGCATTATCATTATATACGGAATATCGTTCTGTAAAACTCCTCGTGAAGATTGATATCTCTCCCAGATTGCCTAATCATCCAAAGGGAGAGATTAAATTTACACGACTTCGTAATGGTCAAACCAGTGCTACTCATGAATATCTTAAGGCAAGGGAAAACTCTGTATCCGGTCAATCATCTCCTACTTTGGAGACCATAAGAAGCAAAAGTTTACTTGCTCTTCAAAATATAATCTATGGTGACTGACTGTCAAACATTTTAACTGAATCTCATTCTTCCGATCAGACGTAATTTTTGTGTTCGTAAGAAACTTAAACCTGTTCCAAAAGATATAGCTAATACTCTATTTTTTTTTTTTTTTATCGACATTCTCTCTCGTTTGGTCTAGATGTAGTCATCAGTCTCAGATTCCCACATTAGTACGCAATGTCTACACCTGTACAGGAAGTCAAGAAAAAAAATATTATTTACGAAACTATATATCAGCTTTTGTTTTAATTGTATACAAATTTACAAAGGAAGGGAAATTTTAATAAATTGTATACAAATTTAATTAAAGGAAGGGAAATGCATTTAATTATTTTATTATTATTTGAGTACTTTGAATTTAAACTTTTGATTATATCAAATCCCTATTTGCAGAGGAGTTGTTAGACGGACTTCAATGTGGGATAAATTGGTATTCAAAAAAGTTCAAGATGGGATGGGAGGAAGACTTCGTTTGCTTGTGGTGGGCTCAGCGCCTCTGGCAGGAAATGTTTTAACTTTTATGAGATGCGCTCTAGGCTGTGTGGTAAATTATACATTACCATGTTTTATGTAATTATTTGGTACATTCATAGAGTTGTATTTAATAGTAATTTCATGGTTAAAACTTAGTTTATAATGGACATCACTTTGCTTTAACTGAGATAGTTATTATTACATACAGATAATTTATTCGAAATAGTCAAAAAATGTTTAGTAGTATTTAAAATTTTCAATAATCTTAAATTTTATGATCTGTGTTTTTCAGCAATTTATATATAATCCGTTTTTAGATTGTAGAGGGTTACGGCCAGACAGAATGTGTGGCCCCAGCAACTTTAACTGTTCAAGGTGATTACAAGCCAGAACACGTAGGAACCCCTCTCCCTTCTAATGCCATAAAACTGGTTGATGTGCCCGAAATGGATTATTATGCAGCACAAGGTACGTAATGAATATTTAAACATTATGTAGCATTCTCTCTCATAATTTTAACTGTACATAATTTTCGCATAACATTAACTTGATTTCTGAATTTTAAAATAGTTGGATAAACTTTTAACTTTGACAGTTAAGTAACGAAAAAAAATGAATAATAAATTCCAAAGGAGATAAAAGAAGGGAAAGTTAAGTACTTTTTATATATTTTACATATATTCCTTCTTTATTGTAAATTGAAAAGTTCTCGACAGATATTACAATGTAAAAACTAGTCTAAGTGATGTGTCAGCCTTTTTTCATGAAGTTCATGTTTTAAATATTTTCTTTTCACTAAAAAAAACACCAAAGCGAATAATTTTTAAGTAATGCTATTTTGTAACCTACATATTTAGAAACCAGATATACTTATAAAAAATTTGAAACATAAGTTTTATCTAGGGCAAGGTGAGGTT
>SEYY01005301.1:132500-157500 GCA_009176605.1 Armadillidium nasatum
GCGTCCACCCTTTGGGAGCTACTCTGCAACACAGTTAAGCTTATCGCTTTAAGACTGTTGCACCCTTATAAGGGAACTTCCAATCTCACCAATGACAGATCTCGACGTTCAGATGTGTACTTTCAGAGGTTTGAGAGTCAGCTGGGTTGTTAGAAGAGTTTTCGAACATGATTCGGAATCACTTGATACGACTGATGACCCTTAGGCATGGATGGGATGTTATTCAAAAAATCAGAGATTACCATAAGTGATAAATTAGCCTTCACTTCTTCAATAAAGAGTACAGATCGACGGGCTCGTTTTGGCAGAACCTTGGATGGCCTTCTTTTTTGCACAATACCAAAAACAACTAGAGGAAGAGGAAGCAGAAAAATTATTGCATTTTCCACAGAGAATTTTGCACGATCCCGTGAAGAAATTGAAGCAGGCTAAGGTTTGAGGACGACTTCCCTGTGTTGAATAGCATGAGAAAGTAAAAAAAAAACCATGGTTAATGAATTTTAGTTAAAGGGAAAAGAAAAAGAGAATGCACGGCTCCACGCCACAGAGAATCACCTCGGTTATATGCTCAGTGCATTTGGTGGAACCCCTTCTTCTAAAGCAATAATCATTCCAATGAAAACCAAAGTAGTATGACAGCAATGTCCAAGGTTGGATCATTCTCTTTAAAAACATTAAGAGATAAAACAGGATACAAAAATAAGCTGATCGAATAAACCAAGAGGCGGAAAGCATTGAACAGGAGATAGATTAGAAGATAAAAGATTAAGAATGTTGGGTTCATCTGCATAGCAATCAAGTATATGAATAAGGAGCTTCACTGTCTGTTCAATGTTATTAATGTTAGGGATTAAGAAATGAAGGCAAGTTCATCAGCTGCATCTTGAGAACTAGAAGAAAACCAATGGCAGTGGTAAACATTGAAATTTTAAAATGAAGTCAAAGGAAAGAAAAGAAGTTATAAAAAATGTGCTCTATGTTGAAGTTTAGATAATTGAAGAATTTAGGATAATATATTTAGTTAATTTATCGTTTGACAAGAAACCTACGTCATAGAAGAAAAAAAAATCAAAATTATTAGCTCGATAACAAATATCGTTGTTGTGAATATATGTGTACAACCGCCATTGGCTGAAACTTTAGGATAGAGACAATAAAAGGGAACAGAGGTTATACATTTTTCTTATTAAGTGTACACGAGTCATCACTTCACACTGAGCTACGATACCGGGTCAGAGAACAAAGAACATCAGGGACAATCCCTAAGCTAAACTGAAAGGGTTGTCAGTCGAAGTTAGTCAAAACCAATAGAATTTTATATCGTTAAGCCGAAGGTACACACTTTCCTAGATTTTTTGATATAATATAATTTTAATTTTAAACAAAACTACTGTAATTTTTTTTAACTATTTTAGCCGAATAAATAATTTTTGACTTGACAATTTGTTTTCAATGCTTAAAAAAAATTTTTTTTTTTTCTGCTAAAGCAAACCTAATGCTCCAATATTTACATATTAAGTGAAAGCCTTTTGTCTGAAAAACATTTGGTTCAGAAAGAAAATACAATGATAATAGAATCAAAGGAGATCATAAAAAAAAAACTAATTTATATATATAAAAAAAATATTAGTAATTACAATTTACAAACTATTAACCAAATACAATCTAATCCCATTTATCTCTGATCCTTAAACAAGCGAATCGCTCTTCTAAATGAACATCGTCACGCTTTTTCTTTTCCTTCATTATCCTCTCTAAATATTTCTGTGCAACAAATTCTTTATGTTTTCCATAGGCAGCAGCATGCCCAAACGATTGTTGCTAAAGAAAAAAAAAATTATATATATATATATATATATATATATATATATATATATATATATATATATATATATATATATATATATATATATATATATATATATATATATATATATATATATATATATATATATATATATATATATATATATATATATATATATATATATATATATATATATATATATATATATATATATATATATATATATTATATATTTAATATTTTTATTTAAATTTTTAAAGAGACTAAAAGTACAGTATAATTAAAAAAAAAAAAAGTAGTACCCTATTCCCAAGGGGATGGTTTGGGAACGCACTTTTAACCTAAACATGTTACCAACCTTCCTCTCTCTCTCTAGGATCTTTTAAGTTCCTAAACATACACCGGAGCTGTCCTCAACAAAATTCAATCTCGGATCATCATATTGACAGTCTAGCTTCGCAACAACACATTACAGACGTACTGATGTCTAAATCTTACAAATAACAACTAATCTGCATAATCTATTAAAAAAACTAAAATATTCATTTAAATAACGCAGAATTAAAAAATCAAAATATTATGATGTAATTTATGTTTAATTTAATGGTACTAGTAAACCTTTAAATATTTGGTTTTGCTTATTTAAATCAATCTGTGTTTATTTCTTTTTCAATGACACACACACACACACATAAGAACAGTTTAATTTCACAAAATCTGTTATACTAAACTTTATATCTAGAGAAGTTAGAAAACAAAAAATAAATAAAAAAAAAAAATAAATAAAACCCAGCGCATCCAATTTATAATTATAGAAAATTGATTTAAAAACTCCTTAATCTATCTCAAAAAAATAAATAAATATATAAATAAATAAAAAGAGGAAAGTGGGCAGGGTTCCATGTTAAAAAAGTATTAATTTCAAAAAATTCAAATTTTTTTTTTTTTTTTTTTTTTTAAGTAGCACAAGAAAATCTTCTGAAAGTTTTCCAAGTACGAAAAACCTGTAACATTTCTAATAAAAACTATGACCCATAAATCAGAGAACTTATTATCCAAACCAAAATTTTATACTGAGTTGATCATGTTAATGTAGAAACATCTTGTGTGGACTCTCTAGTCCCTAAACTCAACAAATGTAGATAGTCTCAAAAGCATAAATTTTGACTTTGAATTAAAACTAACACAATTGGGAAAATTTTGAAGCCAATCAGTAAAATACACCAATTTTTGAATTTAAAGATATATCATCCAAGAAAGTAGTAAAACATTGATTTGATAGAATAAACCAATAACAAAGTAGTGCATAGCATTCGCAATAAAACTTGTCACCACTTATTTTAGATTTTTTTCTTTCACAGCACCATATATATATATATATATATATATATATATATATATATATATATATATATATATATATATATATATATATATATATATATATATATATATATATATATATATATATATATATATATATATATATATATATATATATATATATATATATATATATATATATATATATATATATATATATATATATATATATATATATATATATATATATATATATATATATATATATATATATATATATATATAAATAAATAAAGAAATATTAACGTTTTTAAGCATAGAGCCGTAAAAAAAAATGCTAAAATAGTGATCCTAAAGCTTTAACTGAAATGTTATTCCAGTACCGAAATAACTAAGAACAGTGCTATCTATATCAAGGTTATATGAAATTCATTATAAATCATATATAAGTGCAGAACATAGAGATGTACCTAAAATTCTGGTCTGGCTGAAATTAAAATTTTTCAATTGTTTATTTTTTCATGCTTTTATTGTTTTATATTGGTATTTTGTAGGTGTACAGTTGTGAACAAAAGTTCGTTCCTATTAGGCTGGAAATAAATATTTATATAAAATGGAAATCATTTCATAAAAGCTCTATTTTGAATAAAAAGACAATAAAAATATTGAGAGGGGCTTAATTGAACTGTTTTTGGCTGAACCTGAAATGATCCCCATTTTATATAAATATTTATTTCCAGCCTAATAGGAACGAACTTTTGTTCACGACTGTACATTTATAAATGAGGTGATTCTCTTTATATATATATATATATATATATATATATATATATATATATATATATATATATATATATATATATATATATATATATATATATATATATATATATATATATATATATATATATATATATATATATATATATATATATATATATATATATATATATATATAATATATATGATTTTAAAAAAAAAAAAAAAAAACTGTGGTTAAAAAATAAAAAATAAAAAAATAATAAAAATAAAAAAAGGCATTCTACAATCTATGCCATCCTCTGGCATCAAAAACTGTTAAGAATTTGTATTTGTTTTTTTTAAATTTTAAGTTTATCTAAATATACTCAATTTTTATATATACAGTACATATCGTTATATTTAAAATAAAGTAAACTGACATCATGCACTTTGTACATCAAAGTTTTACATTTAAATGTTTTCTTTTTCTATTAAACATAGTCCTGATAGTAATCTTTTAACTGATAATCGAAGCGATCTATGTTCTAAAAAAATTTGTACACATAGTGTCAATAAGGAAATTCTATAAGTATGATGATTAATATGACAATAAAAGAGACTGCTGTAGTCTTACAAAGACTAAAAAGATAAGGTGGTAAGAAAAAAGAAAGGTGGTCAAAGTTCTGGACGGTTCAGGTTGTAGTGGCTTGCTCGCTAACTATGTTATCTTGTATAAAGTAAATTCATTCAGGGAATATTTATATATATGAGGAGTAAGCTCACTGTCTGCTTTGTAAGTTGTGACGTGAAATAAACCGAATTATATACAAAGAACATGTGGTGTGCTGATCCCTGGTTGTGGCCTGGTTAGTGTGACAATTACTTTTTGATTCAGTAGTGATACCAACATACTAGTTTAGGCTGCCGACTGGAACTATGGATTGCCTAGTGCCCTATACACTGTCGGATGAAATATTATAAAACAAAAAAATAAGAAAAAGAAAATAGTAATGGATTAGGAATAATAATAATTTTCATTAATTATATTATACTTACTAATGTTAGGGCCCTATACACTGTCGGATGAAATATTATAAAACAAAAAAAATAAGAAAAGAAAGAAAATAGTAATGGATTAGGAATAATAATAATGTTCATTAATTATATTATACTTACTAATGTTAAATATGGATGTCGAAGATAGAGCATATTTTCTTCTTCAATTTCCAAGTTTTTTCTCGCATGATGTACATCCCACCTTGCAACAACATTTACTCTTCTTTTTCTTTTTTTATATGAAAAGTATATATATATATATATATATATATATATATATATATATATATATATATATATATATATATATATATATATATATATATATATATATATATATATATATATATATATATATATATATATATATATATATATATATATATATATATATATATATATATATATATATATATATATATATATATATATATATATATATATATATATATATATATATATATATACACCCGTATATATATATATATATATATATATATATATATATATATATATATATATATATATATATGGAGTCAAAAAACTACAAATTTCACAACAATCCACAACAAGAGTTGAAGCATGGCCAAATTAAAGACCGACATGACCCGATACAAGACTCGAAAGTATGCATGAAAAGTTGGAAATAAAAAAACAGGTAGACTTTCAACCTCTACACGGAGATTTGATAATACAAAAATACCTTTTCAGGGATTATCTTTTAAGTTTAACAAAAGGAATTTCTAATCAGTCCTATACACAAATCATTGTATATAAAAATAATCAAAATCATTTTAATTTAAAACTACAAAGAGCCACTGATTAGAAAGAGGGGAAGGGGGTATTACCATATAGAAAACCCGAATCTAAAAAAAGTAAAATATAAAAAACGAAAATAAACAGATTGGAGCTACTTGAAACTTTCAATTATTTTTGAAATTCTTTTAACTTGTCTACACTAAATCTGACTCTTTAACCCATTTTTTTCTTAGAAATTAATTAGAGATACTTCCAGTGTAATCTTTCCTGTTTGCTATTCATTGGACTCCCAAGTACAAAGTTTTGTAAATTTTAGCTGAAGAGAAAGAGTTTTAAATATACTCCATGCCTCAGTTACACAATCAGCCCATTCAGAGAGACCCCTCGCGCCGAAACAATAAATATTCCAAGGATATTCAAAACCTTTCCTTGTAGTACACAGGGTGTTTTTCCTGTGGAATGCCTGGAGAAATTGAAGATACGGAGATAGGAGGTGATAGGAGGAACACTAAGGCAAAAAGGGTTTAATAGTCTAAGGAGAAAAATTAGAAGTTAAAAAAGTCAAGAATGTTGGGTTTATCTCCAAGATGGTTATGGGTAGGAAGCTGCACCATCTGCTCATGGTTGTTCTCGATGGATATATGCCCATCAAGTCACCAGCTTTTCTCAGAAACTAGACAAGTCATTAAAGGTGGTGATCCCTGAAATCATCCAAAATGATGATTTTAGAGAATTTAGGTTAAGAAAATTAGATATAAATTTTAATTGAGATTATTTTAATTATAAGGAAGGAGTAGAATATCCAACATTCACTTAAATTAATGATTATATGCATATTTTCAGGGAAAAAAATCCAAAAATTTCATATTTTGTATAAGTTTGAAAAAACTACAAAAAATTTTGAAAAATTATTTTTGATTCACAATAGTGATTCAACATGTTTACTTAGGTAAACTGAAAACTGAAAATAGTCAGTACCATTAAAATACATTAATGAAACAAATAAATTCAATTAGACTTGCAAAGTATCCTCAGCTACATGGTAAAAATTTTTGAACTCAAAATTATAAATTAAAGAGCAACAATGTTGCTGCATACATAAACCTAGCATTCGCTTTTCACTAAAAATTGAGAATAGTACCAGTAAGGGAGAACTGGTATGGTTTGATCTCAGAGCTCACAAGTACCTGAGTTTCAATTAAGAACAGGAGGTATGATAGTGTCAAAAGAATGCTTGATTATTTTCTGTTTAAATGAATCATAAAAGGGATGAACTTTCAGGTACCAGAGCGAAGAAGAGTCTTTCAACCTAACATTCTATATGTTCAATGAATATAAGAAAAATAAATCTGTAATATTGATTTAAAAAGAAATTTCTTGTTAATATGCTTCCAAATAAATGTTAGCTAATAAAGCCTATATAAAATTTCCTAATTTGTTACTATACTTACCCCTGTTTAACATATCTTCCAGGACCAAGGTGTGGTTTCTTTGGTTTGAATAATGCAAGAGTAAGTCTCATTTTTTAATGTAGTAGAATTAAGCTTATTTTAATTATTGCTTTCAACAAAAATAAAAACCCTGAAAAGATTAAGTGAATAAAATCATAAAAAGTATTATTATTACAGATGTTCTAATTTTGACTGAATCCTGAGATTCAGCTTTAATCATTAGATCTTTGATATTTCAATTACATCGTAGTATTTGACTATTTAAAATTTTCACAAACTTAATTTAACCTTAGCTTATATATATATATATATATATATATATATATATATATATATATATATATATATATATATATATATATATATATATATATATATATATATATATATATATATATATATATATATATATATATATGGACTGAAGGTTTTGGTGTCTCCCATACAACCATTGGAAGGGTCTTACAGAGGTACGAGTTCACACATGTTCACATCAGGCGGTCTGGCCATTGTAGACCACGGGCAACAACGGCCATAGAGGAAAGATATATACGGTTAATGGCAGCTCGCGATTGACATGCAACACCACATGACCATAGTGCCGAGATGCAGGCTGACCATCAGACCCTTGTTAGCATGAATACCATTCAACGTCAACTTGTAGAACATGGATACCACCCACAGAGGCTGGCAAGAGGGTCCCCCTTCACCAGGGAGCACTGAAGAGCAAGAATGGCTTTCGCACACCACCACCTGCATTGGTGGCCCCAGGATTGGGTATCCTATTTACAGATGAATGCCGATTCAATCTGCACAGCTCCGACAGATGTTCCAAGGTTTATCGGAGGCATCATGAGCGCTCTGCCGCATGCACAATGCAAGAGATACTCCCCTCAGTGGTGGGTCTATTATGGTTTGGGGTAGTATAGAACTCCATGCCTGCATGGAGTTACACGTCTTCGATGCAGAGTAACTAGCCGGGCAATCAATTATACATAATGGACATAGTCGAATCATTATGTTGTACTATCAGGCTCCTACATCAGTAAGGCCAGACCATGCATTGCCAGATATGCTTTTTATTACCTCAACATGGTAGGGATTCGAACATAGAACTGGCCCCTGTACAGCCTGATCTAAACCCCATCGAGAATCTGTGGGACACACTGGAAAGGTGGCTGCAACAGCTACAGCACCAGCCACACATTCTTAATGACCTGCGACAAACGGCTGCATGCCTATGGTAGAAACCAGGGTTGGTGATTTTTTTGATTTTTTTGATTTTTTAAAAAAATAATAAAACTTTTTTTTTATTTGTTTTTTTTTTTTTGTCATATTTTTTGATACATAATGATATAACAGATATATTAGTTCCTTCTTACTGTGTTAAAAAACTTTAAAGTAGTTTATATATTAGAAATATAACTTCCTTAATATTTGGTTCAAGATTTCATATATGGTAATACAAGAATCTGATCTTCATTATAATATAATTTATCCAATATAGAACTGTTAGAGTTTAGAATTCCTAATATATATTCAATCAAATCTTCAACAAAATTTTATTGAGCTTTAATCTAATGCAATTTTGAGGTTATAGACAAAAGAGAAAACAGAAAAGACAATTCCTTTTAATTTTCAACCATTTAAATTTTTATACAACATTATAAGAAAACAATATTCCTCTATATAAATTATAAAAGGAAGAAAATTTAAGCACTTTTGATGCATAATCATTAATCCATAAATTAAATACATAACTTGCAAAATATATATATATATATATATATATATATATATATATATATATATATATATATATATATATATATATATATATATATATATATATATATATATATAAACTACTACTACCTGAGCAACTACTTAAGTTGCCGTAAAAGAGGCCTAACCTACACAAGAAGTTGCCGTAAAAGAGGCCTAACCTACACAAGAACGTTGGCACGACATACTAGCCTAGGAACGTAAAGAAATTATAGGTATAAAAGTATCGATTAAAATAAAATATCAATATAAAAATATTGATATAAAAATATTGAAAGTCAGAAACAATCTACACCTAAGCATATATATATATATATATATATATATATATATATATATATATATATATATATATATATATTATATATATATATATATATATATATATATATATATATATATGCTTAGGTGGAGATTGTTTCTGTTTCGATAATTTTTATATCAATATTTTTTTATGTCTATTTTATTTTAATCGATATTTTCCTGCCTATAATTAGCCCTAGGCTACTATGTCATGCAAACGTTCTTGTGTACGTTAGGTCTCTTTTACGGCAAATTCTTGTGTAGGTTAGGCCTCTTTTTATGGCAATTTCGGTAGTTCAGGTTATGATAAGTCGAATTAGGTTCTGCTAGAAAAGTAAGTAATAATAATTGTGTCTATGTCTAGTAATAGTACCTCGTACCTCTGACAACTCTCTTGTTTACGATAGGCTTCTCCGATATTTTCGATTTTCGATATTTTTTAACAATCGAAACTCAGAAACAATCTCCACCTTTACCATTATATATATATATATATATATATATATATAATATATATATATATATATATATATATATATATATATATATATATATATATATATATATATATGGCCTAAGAATTTTTTTAATTGGCATAATTTAATAAGTTCTCTGAACTTTTGATATTGAATTTTTGACATCAATATATTAATAAGTTTCCAGTTTATATTATGAATAACTACTAAATACTATGTGAGACGAACCATGCATAATTACGAAAAAAATTTGGTTTCATTCTAATTTATTACCATATTTTTTTTAATATACATTACATTTCGTTTATATTTTGAATAACAATTTAATATCAGCTAAGAAACAAACTGCGTATTTAACCATACCGTGATTTACCTTAGACTATTTTCAATATGGCGAAAATACAGAGAAATTGTGCTGGATCGAATTATTACCATTAATCTGTTGGGACTACGTACATAAAACAAAAGTAAATTAATTATTATTTAAAGAATGTTTAAAGATGGGCGCTAGACCCTTTATAAAATAAAAGAAAAAAATATATTAAAATATATATATATACCACAGCTTGTGATATATACTACAAAATTAATCTTGAAATGCCGAATCCAAATTGATTTGGAAGATGAAAAAATAAAAATAAAATAGCACAAATTAGCACAGCATAAATATATATACTAACGTATATGACATTAGCATCTTATTTCACTAATTAGGAACATAGGAACATAGGAAAATAGAGACAGTTAGAAGCCACAAGGGCCTATCGAGACTGTCCCAGTCCAAACAAATAATAACAATACTAATACATGCACGAAAGACTAGGTCTATCCCATCCCAGTTATCAGTTCATTCATGCATAGTCATGCATAGATAAAAGAAAAACTAAGCCCCATTACACATGCAATATTCAATGAACCATCACCCACTACAAAAACTGCCGTTAGGCTTAGTCATAGGTTGATATGTTGATCCAAAAAATTCATATATACCCGCCAATTTGGCTTAGTCAGATTATTCTATATAATACCCAAACTATCCATATATCTATCTAGCCCCTTTTTAAATTTGACAAGAGAATCACAGTCAACAACCTCCCGTGGCAAGTCATTCCAAAAATTAACAACTCTATTACTGAAACAGTATTTTCTTAGATCGAGATGGCATGGCTTCTTTTTAATTTTCTTATCATGTCCTCTAGTTACTCTTCCATGGTCCACTATGAAAGTATTTTTCAATCTCTGTATTACTGTCAGATGCAAATATTTTGTAAACTTGTATCATATCCCCTCTGAGAAATCTCCTTTCAACTGAGAACATTCCTAACTCCTTCAACCTCTCTTCATAGCTCTTATTTTCAAAGCCAGAAATCATCCTTGTTGCTCGACGTTGTACTCTCTCCAGCATATCTATGTCTTTTCTTAAATGAGGAACCCAAACTTGTGCACAATACTCTAATGCTGGCCTGACATAGCTATTATATAGTTTGCTTATAACCTCTTTGCTCTTGTAAACTACATTGCGGTTAATTATACCTAACATCTTATTAGCTTTATTCCTTGCTTCCAAACATTGATCACCCACCTTCAGATTACTGCTAATTATCACACCTAAATCCTTTTCTTGGTCCACAGTCTCAAGCCACTCCCCATTCATTTCATAATTAAATCCTTCATTTGAGTAACCTACATGAAGAACTTTACATTTTTTACTATTAAAGTTCATTTGCCACCTCTCTGCCCAACCAAGAAGTCTATCTAGATCACCTTGAAGCTTTATGCATCCATCATTATTCCTTACTGAGGTAACCACTTTGGTATCATCTGCAAACTTAGAAACCTTGCATTTAAGACCTTTGTCTAAATCATTTATATATATAAGGAACAAAAGTGGTCCCAGCACAGAACCTTGTGGTACCCCACTCTTCACCGTTTCCCATAATGACTTATTACCATTAAGTAATACACACTGCCTTCTGTTCTTTAACCACTCTTTAATCCAATTGTGTACCATTCCATCTATACCATACTGCGACAACTTTTGCATCAGCCTAACATGGGGTACCTTATCAAAAGCCTTTGCTAAAGTCTAAATATATGACATCAACTGGATCACCCCTGTCTATACATTCAGTAATATATTCCATAAATTCTAGTAGATTTGTCTGACATGATCTACCCTTTCTAAAGCCATGCTGGGAGTTATATAGTATCTTGTTATCATCTAAGTGCTTCTCTATATGACTTTTCAGTAACTTTTCCAAAATTTTTACAACCAGAGATGTTAAACTAACTGGCCTATAGTTCCCTAAATCTTCTTTACTACCTTTTTTAAATATGGGCACCACATATGCTGCTTTCCAGTCTTAATTAAATGCTTTTTTAAAGTTAATTTCAATTCGTCCATTTTTTTTTTTTTTTTTTTTTCCTTTTTATATAAATAAGCAGTATTCTAAGTTCTAACCGTCCACAATCTTCCTATAAATTCACACGTACGCTATTTTTGTTTTGTTTTTGAGAGCGGACGTCACCTACGAGAGAATACGCCGTCCTTCCAGGCAGACAAAATAACTGCCCTCAGGCCATCACGAGTACAGATCATCTACACTCTACACGCTATGAGAGCTCGTGATGCTCTCCGCACGCTATTTTTATAATAGGGATTAAAAAGAATACCGATATCTATGCCGACGGGGTTGACACATTGTCGAGTGGTTGACATGTTGACATAATAAAAATCAAATTTTATAAATTAGTTGATTTTTTAACGTGATTTTTTTTTAAATCAAATTTTTTTTCTTATTATATTGATTTAAAATAAAAATAAAAATAACGTCAATATCTTCATATTTTTAATTAAGTTTAAAATATCATAAGAGATTAAAAAAAAAAATTACAATTAATATAAATATAGGCATTTTATAGGGCTCGGGGAAAAAATTAATCAACATACAACTATATTTTTTTTGCTAAATTATTGAAACCTGCAAGCGCTTACAATTTCAAAGGGATCAAATTGTTAGTGTCCATCTATCCCAGATACATCATGCGTCTTGGTATATGGCGAAATACCATTGTAAACCCTGTTTGCACATAATCAATGATAAAGGAACTTCACAATATCGAATATTCATGGGCTTAATGCAATCGTCAAACTTCTGGTTAAAGACATGAATGCAGGAAAGGGGAGAGAGTGTTGCAACAATCATAAGGATTTTATTGCAGATCAATGAAAGACATGATTTTAATAAATTTAAATGTTCAACACCAAATGGCTTTCTCCTAGTTCTCAAGGTACATTGTTGAACTTGTCTTCCATTTTCGATCCAAATTGACCTTGAGCAGAGGGAGCAACTCCCTACTCGTTTTCTTTTCTTGCCTTGAGGATGAACTCTACATTCTAGACCTTTTTCTTAACTTCTAATCAAACTTCTTATACTGTTAGACTCTTCCACTTCTTATCCCTGTATCCTCTTCTATCTCCAAGTCATCTGAGGGAAAGACCCCTGACTATTGCGAGGAATTACGTTTGGATCGTTTCGATGCATCAAACTGCTCAGACTTGTGATCGTACCTTTTTATTTTCCAGTGCATGCATGATTATTACTTCCACGGGAGGAGTCCCTTGGAAGTGATTTTCTCTGGCATGGACTATAGTACATTCCATATTCATTCCCTTCAACTATAAACCAAACAAAGCTCGATTTAAAAATTCTCCTTATTCTCGTGCTGTTTGGCACAAAGATACTTCCTTCAGGAATTAAACTCTAGAAACTCATGCCACCTATATTTCATCCCAAATTCGCGCAAAATTTATTCTTCGTAACGCCAAAAATTCTTTTCTCCAGTAGAAAGTACAATAATCTATCTGGTTCCTCTTCCCATCCATTTTCTGACATTCTTCAAATTAATGTCAACACAAACTTTGCTTTTTTTCTCTTTCCCTCCTCTTGTATTTTTTGCTAAAACTGTCAAAACTTTTGCCTCTAATTCCACCTTAGACGATTCCGTAGCTATTCCTTCTTCTTCAACCCCTCCAACTCATTTTTACTAAATACAGAAATTTTTCTTCTAATTCTGCTCTCTAAGAGCTTTAACACTAAGGATGAGTACAGTTCTGATGGCACCAAGGAACCATAAGTGCCGTGAAGAGGAAGCAAGAGCAGTTTCCGTAATCTCTTTGTATATATATATATATATATATATATATATATATATATATATATATATATATATATATTATATATATATATATATATATATATATATATATATATATATATATATATATATATATATATATATATATATATATATATATAATAATAATAATAATAATAATAATAATAATAATAATAATAATAAAATGGGGTATGTATGTTTTCTGGAAGGAAGTTGTTCGAAATACTAACGGAAAGGGGGTTAAAAGGGAAATACTGAAGGGGATCAAAGCTTTTTATGCGAATTGGAGATCAAGAGTTTAGGGTGAAGAGGGGACTATCGGATTGGTTTAGCATAGGGGTGGGATTGAGAAAATGGTGTGTAATGTCGCCATGGTTATTTAATCTATTGATGGATGGTGCAGTTAGGGAAATGGAGAGAGAAGGGAAGAGTATTAGGTTGAGAAATATGAAGGGTGAATGGATGTGAACGTTCAAGTTTTTGTAGACGATGCGGTGTTGGTGGTAAAATCTAGAGAAAATTTGAGAATACTGGTGAAAGAGTTTGAGGGGAAATGTGCAAACATGAGATTGAAAGTCAATCCAGAGAAAAGTAAAGTTATGAGAATTGGAGGTGGGGATGAGGAGATGTGGAGAGAGGAATGAGAGGGTGCAGAAGTGTGGGAAAAGGAAACTAGAAGAGGTGGATGAATTCAGATATCTAGGAATGTTAGTGGAAGGTAGGGGTGGGAAGAAAAAAGAAATAAAGAATAGAGTGGTAGAGGGAATGAAAGTATATATTGGGAGGCCTAAGAGAAGTATGGAAGAAAGGAAAAATTTCGAAAGAAATAAGGATAAGAATGTTTAAATGTATGTGTTTGCCTTCTGTATGGGTGCGAAACATGAATGATGAATGCTCGGGCAAGGAAAAGTTTGAATGCCTATATGAGATGAAAGATTTGAGAACGATATGAAAATTGAGAAGGATCGATAGGAATAGAAATAAAAGAATAAGGGAGATGTGTAAATGGAAAAGGGGTGTAGTGGATACAGCGGAGGAGGGTGTGCTAAAATGGTTTGGACATATGTGTAGAATGAATGAAGACAGAATGGTGGGAAAGGTACTTAGATCCGAGATGGATGGGGGTAGGGGGAAGGGAAAGAGAAAGTGGAAACGGCTGGATAGAGTGAAAGAAATTTCGGGTAGAAGGAATTTGAGTTTAGAAGAGGGTAGTAGACTTGTGGAGGACAGAGTGAAATCGAGGGCGGTGGTGAAAGGTGTTTAAAGGTAGGAATTTGTATGTTTGTGAGGGATTTATGGCAGGCACCACCCCACGAAAGTGGGAAAGGTGATAGTGAAATAAATAAATAAATAAATAACTGCCATATTTCATCTTTAAGGATTTTTTATCCTCGCACAAAAGTCCGTCGGGGTCTCCCCATAGCGATTCCGCGGGTGCTTTTAATATATATATATATATATATATATATATATATATATATATATATATATATATATATATATATATATATATATATATATATATATATATATATATATATATATATATATATATATATATATATATATTGAAGAAGTACAGCCACCCTTTATCATATGATAAAAAATATTTGAAAGATAACTTTGCTTTATAAAGTGATGATTTAATTAATTAACTTTTTTGTTTACTTTGAAATATGAGTTTAGTTAATAATATATTTTGGAATCTCACAGTATTAACCATATATATATATATATATATATATATATATATATATATATATATATATATATATATATATATATATATATATATATATATATATATATATATATATATATATATATATATATATATATATATATATATATATATATATATATATATATATATATATATATATATATATATATATATATATATATATATATATATATATATATATATATATATATATATATATATATATATATATATATATATATATATATATATATATATATATATATATATATATATATATATATATATATATATATATATATATATATATATATATATATATATATCCTTACAAATAAGGGTAATTTACATTCAAACAAGTTTGAACATGCTTAATGGAGTTGGATCCCTTTTTGACTTAATGTGACGTTATAATATATGAAAATTTCCAGTGTGGTGTGAACCTGTAATTAGATAACAGTTTAGTGTCGTTTTCAGTGGATCATATATATATATATATATATATATATATATATATATATATATATATATATATATATATATATATATATATATATATATATATATATATATATATATATATATATATATATATATATATATGAAAATTTCCAGTGGTGTGACCCTGTAATTAGATAACAGTTTAATATCATTTTCAGTGGATCATATATATATATATATATATATATATATATATATATATATATATATATATATATATATATATATATATATATATATATATATATATATATATATATATATATATATATATATATATATATATATATATATATATATATATATATATATATATATATATATTTACCCCCAAATTTCACTTACGTAAAAATTTTGAGATAAAAATTTAATTAAAAGATAAGAAGTTTTAGTAGCTTGATGACCATTTTGTTGTGACTAAGTCAAGATAATTTTCTAAAATGCACTTGTGACTAATCAAAACTTGCTTCACGTTTTCAATTTTTTGTTTCTCAACGTAATGAAACATTTTAATTTAGTAACAGGATTTAGACGTGTTCTCATATATATATATATATATATATATATATATATATATATATATATATATATATATATATATATATATATATATATATATATATATATATATATATATATATATATATATATATATATATATATATATATATATATATATATATATATATATTATAATAATAATCAGTTTTTGAAATTATTAGTCTTAATTTTCTCATTTATTTATTTTTTAATTCTACTGTTATTGAAAAAATACATAATGGCAAATTGTAAACATTTTAACCGATATGACAGTTCGAAATTCATCAGGGAAGGTAAGTAGTTCTGCAAGATATTTGTTTTTACTCGCAGTTAGAATTAATACAATATAACTCCCATCTCCTAAAAGTTGCTCCCCTACTTGATAAGTAGTTTTGTAGTTTTTAAATAGTAGGAGAGAAACCTCTCATCTCTTCGGAGTTCTTCTCTCTCGCATTCCTCTTATGGGGAAAGCGTTTGTCACCTTATTGTTTTAAGCCTTTTTTTCCTTTAGGGTCAATCCATTTTTTCCGTACCGATGATGGCCGCTCGATAATTTTAGAAAACTTTTATATTTTGCATGGCGTTAATGTTATCCCTGGGAAGTTCAAAACCACCATTCGTTTTTGTAGATTTACTCTGGTTGTAACAGGGTGAGCCAAAATGTTAGACCAGGTGGAGCCAAATTTTCACTTAATAGAGGCTAACATTTTAAGTAATATCTCCATATTAGGTAATTCTTATACCAAATTTCATAGAGATTGATTTGTTAGGGATACTTTAAGGTACATTTGGCCTTTTCTTGTTTTTTTTTTGTGAAAATAATATTTCACCATGAAAATGAATCCGAAAAATTGTGTTCAAAAATCGAAGAAATTTCCATTTTCGTGGGTGTATTATTAAAAGAAGGAAATAATTTAATGATATAAAATTTTGTGTGATGATACATACTAAAGTATGGTTTAACTTAAATCTTATTTGAAGTTGGGTAAATATTTTTAAAACAATTTACAGGGTGTTTAAAAATCAATTTTTCTGAAAATCGGTAACTTTGAACCTTAATATCTCTGGTTTGGTAAGTGCTAAAAATCTGAAATTTTCACACATTATACTACTACCATAGATGTTCCTTCACCTGCAATATTAACTTTGGTACTTGCTTGTTTTAAGAAATACAGCCATTCAAAAATGCCAAAAAAAAAAAATTTAAAGTTGTGTTATGATACCTATAATTATAGTTATTATAGTTCAAGACAATACATAGACAAATGAAATAGTGTGGCATCAAGGAGAAATGAAAACAAAGTTAAAAAAAATTTAATTATAAGGTTAATATACATAAGAATGTACCATTATATCTACTTTAAATGACAAAATTAACTCAATAACTTTTAAAAAGTTATATATATATATATATATATATATATATATATATATATATATATATATATATATATATATATATATATATATATATATATATATATATATATATATATATATATATATATATATATATATATATATATATATATATATCAAAGGTATGATTATAACATAAAAAAAACCTTTAAATGCAAAATAAAATTGAGCGGTATATATATATATATATATATATATATATATATATATATATATATATATATATATATATATATATATATATATATATATATATATATATATATATATATATATATATATATATATATATATATATATATATATATATATATATATATATATATATATATATATATATATATATATATATATATATATATATATATATATATATATATATATATATATATATATATATATATACTTTGCGCTATAACTGTGATTGTTCAGAAGAAGAGAGATTTCTTCGGAAACTTTGTTTGAGATGTTGTAATTTCTGCCTTTTAATGACATTTTCATTTCAAGCCCAGAAAGTTTTCTTAAAATATTTTTCATTGGGATCCATACCCGATCGCAAGCTGACATCTTGAATGAAGCAAAATTGCTTCATTAAGTTTAGAGATAAATGACACAGTAGCTTGCGTATATGATGACCAATGGTGGATTGGAAAGGTAGAAGAAATAAGTGTGGAGAACGATGATGTTTACATGCATTTTTATCATCCTTCAGGACCCAGAACTTCATTCAAGATGTCAGGTTGCGATCGGGTATGGATCCCAATGAAAAATATTTTAAGAAAACTTTCTGGGCTTGAAATGAAAATGTCATTAAAAGGCAGAAATTACAACATCTCAAACAAAGTTTCCGAAGAAATCTCTCTTCTTCTGAACAATCACAGTTATAGCGCAAAGTATATATTATATATATATATATATATATATATATATATATATATATATATATATATATATATATATATATATATATATATATATATATATATATATATATATATATATATATATATATATATATATATATATATATATATATATATATATATATATATATATATATATATATATATATATATATATATATATATATATATATATATATATATATATATATATATATATATATATATATATATATATATATATATATATATATATATATATATATATATATATATATATATATATATATATATATATATATATATATATACCGCTCAATTTTATTTTGCATTTAAAGGTTTTTTTTTATGTTATAATCATACCTTTGATATATATATATATATATATATATATATATATATATATATATATATATATATATATATATATATATATATATATATATATATATATATATATATATATATATATATATATATATATATATATATATATATGTAGATCAACTTTTTAAAAGTTATTGAGTTAATTTTGTCATTTAAAGTAGATATAATGGTACATTCTTATGTATATTAACCTTATAATTAAATTTTTTTTAACTTTGTTTTCATTTCTCCTTGATGCCACACTATTTCATTTGTCTATGTATTGTCTTGAACTATAATAACTATAATTATAGGTATCATAACACAACTTTAAAATTTTTTTTTTTTTTTTTGGCATTTTTGAATGGCTGTATTTCTTAAAATAAGCAAGTACCAAAGTTTATATTGCAGGTGAAGGAACATCTATGGTAGTAGTATAATGTGTGAAAATTTCAGATTTTTAGCACTTACCAAACCAGAGATATTAAGGTTCAAAGTTACCGATTTTCAGAAAAATTGATTTTTGAACACCCTGTAAATTGTTTTAAAAATATTTACCCAACTTCAAATAAGATTTAAGTTAAACCATACTTTAGTATGTATCATCACACAAAATTTTATATCGTTAAATTATTTCCTTCTTTTAATAATACACCCACGAAAATGGAAATTTCTTCGATTTTTAACACAATTTTTCGGATTCATTTTCATGGTGAAATATTATTTTCACAAAAAAAAACAGGAAAGGCCAAATGTACCTTAAAGTATCCCTAACAAATCAATCTCTATGAAATTTGGTATAAGAATTACCAATATGGAGATATTACTTAAAATGTTAGCCTCTATTAAGTGAAAATTTGGCTCCACCTGGTCTAACATTTTGGCTCACCCTGTTACAACCAGAGTAAATCTACAAAAACGAATGGTGGTTTTGAACTTCCCAGGGATAACATTAACGCCATGCAAAATATAAAAGTTTTCTAAAATTATCGAGCGTCCAACTTCCATTATTTTGGTACGGAAAAAATGGATTGACCCTTTATGTTTGCCTTACGGGATTGTCTTATATTTTGATTTGTAATGATTTCTTCCATCAAACAAACTGTTTAAGGAGCGGGAGCTTTTGTCTTTTATATTAAGGCAGTGGTTGAAGTCGAAATGGATCACTTGTGGACTGTGGAGACTGTCCCTGTTATTGCTGTGAAGGAATTCCTAAGAACTGTTCGTGCCATTCTACTATGGGCTGCAGTGGTTTTCGACACCTAGAATGTTTGGACTTTAAAGTACCTTGTCATTTGACATTTCAAGTATCATGATTAAAGGCGGGTGGTTGTAGATCTTAATGAAACATATGTAGCATTGAGGCCTTGAGGCCTTCGGATAAGAAATGTGGGTGACTGGCACTTGAACCTGCTAAACCACTGTAGGCGTGGGGAAGGGACAGTGTAGTGAAACCACTCTCAATAGGCTTTACTTTTAAAAAAAGCTCATAGGCTGATATACACTGTTAATGAATTGAAATTTCCATCAGGGCAATCGTAGTAAGGGGTATTTGAAGTTAAAAGTAGGTCGATTTCCACCCCATTCTCTGGTTTAGGGGGGTTTGGGGAATCTCGTTCTTTAATTCCTAATATTCTGTTTGAGGGATTTCGCCTCAAATGTTTTTGATGTTTTCGTAACACATGTCTGAAGTAAAAGACCACACTCACGATCATGTAATCATGATTGGAGCCATGCAAGCACTCACCTATACTATTGGAACCCTTAAATATTCCCAAAATTTGGTCACTTTTGTTATCGAGACTCGGTTTCGGACAATATATATAAAATTTACTTTTTATAGAAATCCTGAAGACTAAATTAAACAGTACTGTGACTGTTTATCCTATTTTTAAAGAAACGTAAACCAAACTAAGTAACATATTTAGCCTAAAAAAAGGGGGTAATTAAAATCAATAAAAAATCTATAGTTACTCACCAAAAAAGAAAGAACTTCAAAAGCCAAACTTAATCATAGCTTTCTCGGTTTCCTAAACTTTCTGTTTAGGATTATCGCCTTATGAAGTTTAAAGGCTATATTTAAATTAGTGGGTATTTAATAAACAAGGGGTCCTTTCAAACATAATAAAATACCAAGGGTAATAAATCTCAACTCAAGCCACAAATTAGAACCTTTAAAGAATGTCAGTTTGTGAAAGTCAAATTTTAAACCCAGTAGAATGCCTAACATGTCTACTCTTTATCAAATAATTAAATATCAAACTAGACAAACACTTAAATAGAGCAGACAGTCAGAAGTCAAGTTCCAAATAGTTTCAAAGAGATTAAATTTAAAATCCTAATATCTAAAAAACATTTAATGTACAGTCGTCAACAGAAGTTCGTTCCTATTAGGCTGGAAATAAATATTTATATAAAATGAAGATCATTTCATAAAAGCTCTATTTTGAATAAAAAGAAAATAAAAACATTCAGCTGGGCTTAATTGAACTGTGATTGGCTGAACCTGAAATGATCTAAATTTTATAGAAATATTTATTTCCAGCTTAATAGGAACGAACTTCTGTTGACGACTGTACAAAGAAAGGCAATTAATTAGTTAATACTTTACGTTCTGGAAGATTTTCATCAATGTAGGGGATATAATTTTTATACACACTCTTTTACATTTTTAATCTTGTTACCAGCGTGGTTAGAAGCAAGTGCCTACCATGTTAAAAAAAGTCAACAACAAATTTTGGTGTTGCCATTCAAAAAAGGGTATCTAGCTTTTGGGTGTATTTTGATACTTTAAAAAACCATACATAGTTCTATCTACTAAGAATCAAAATGTAAAAACCAAAAATAGTTTTATCTTCTAAAGCAAAATGTAAGGGTTTTCTAATAATAATATGATAATAATATATATATTATATATATATATATATATATATATATATATATATAATATATATATATATATATATATATATATATATATATATATATATATATATATATATATATATATATATATATGCAGATATAAACCTCCCCCCTATAAAAGATGAATATATTCCGAAAATACTTTTTCTGTCTACGGAACCTGAGAAAGTAAGTGAAAAATTTAACTGTCAAATTTACCTGTTTATAGTATTCTGACTTCCATTTTTATTGTTTTTCACAAAAAAACTGTTAGATTCCTCTCTAACTAGCGACAATCGTAAATGAAATTCTTTCAGATGTTACAGAAATATCAAAAGAAACTAAAATAAATTGAAATTAAAATTAAAGAAATGGAGAAAAAAAAGTTTTGTTTCTCCACAAATTTAAAAACAAATTCCATTTTCTTTTTTTTTTTTTACTTTGCAATTTCTGATAAATCGAACAAAAATGGGAGAAGCTTTATGAAAAAAAGTAGATAATCTAAAACTAACCTAATAAAGATATTTATTACTTTTTATTTATTTACAACTCTGTGCAGAATCTTTTTATTTATTTATTTATTTTCAGGGAAACCCTTTCGAAGCAGCAGACGATTCAAATGTACCTAATAATATGAGGAAATTAATTGAAAAATTTAAGGTAATTCTTAGTAAACCACACACACACACGCACATAAGAATGCTCACGCACTCACACTCTCTCTCTCGTACATAAGCACGCTCACGCACTCACACATACTCTCTCTCTCTCTCTCTCTCTCTCTCTCTCTCTCTCTCTCTCTCTCTCTCTCTCTCTCTCTCTCTCTCTCTCTCTCTCTACTCACTCACACACACACTCACTGATAATGTATGCTTGCTTTCACAGTCCTGCTGTTGGTCTCATTTTCATCAACCTTTCATCAGTTTTTTTCATATTCCCTATTGGAGAATATCCATTATTCAAAGAACTTATGCAAACAACCATAACATGCTGCCATTAGAATTAACATCTGCTTCGGATTGTAACTGATGTATGAATCCAATGTATCTTTATATATATATATATATATATATATAATATATATATATATATATATATATATATATATATATATATATATATATATATATATATATATATATATATATATATATATATATATATATATATATATATATATATATATATATATATATATATATTCGAGGAGAGGAACTTTTCTAGGTAGTATATACCAAGGATCCCCAAGTGGAATCGAACCGGCGCCCTCAAGCACATGAGTTAATAAAAAAAAAAAATTAAATTATATATATATTATATTATATATATATATATATATATATATATATATATAATATATATATATATATATATATATATATATATATATATATATATATATATATATATATATATATATATATATATATATATATATATATATATATATATATATATATATAATGATATATATGGAGGCATTAGAATCAAAATCTTTGAACCCGCTTAGGCGAGCAATGGAAGTCCGTCTCTTTGTACTCAAGAACTATTCTAATCCAAACCAATTTACTGGTTCTTGAAAGAAACTTTTCAGATATTGAAGATATTTTGAGTGAAGAAGAAGAAGATATATTAGAATTTACGGAAATATTTCAAATGCTTTCGATATCTCTTCCGGCCATTTTTGAAAAAGAAATTTGATTCTATTGTAGAAGCCAAAAAAATTCCCGTTCGAAAATCCACTTCAAGCAATCAATTTAAGACGTTTTTCGTGTACACAGAAAATAAAATTTTAAGTCAAATATGTGACATGCTTAGTGTGAGAGATATATGTAGGTAAGCCAATAAAAAGCGTATTTTAGACTTATATTGTGGTTGCCATATGTTTACACATGATATTATGCCAAATAATTTAAAACCGGTTTTAAATCTTTATTAGTTATTAAATTTAGAAAAGGTTAGTGTAATGTACAAATGATATTTATTCAAAAGACTTTCCATTCTTAGTATTTTCATTTTACTTTTTAAGAATCTACGAGTCAGTGAGAGAGGATAAAGAAGGTCAAGAAGAATTTTTGGAAGTTATTAACATATCTCTAGATGAGAATAGCCTTAAGGATATCCCTGGGTTAAAGGATGCTGCCTTTTACTACCTCATTTTGCAAATGATTGACTTGAAACAGCTGAATCGTTTGCATACTCATGCCATCGAATACTTCTTAAATAAGGTAATAAAAAAATATAAAGCAGACAATATTCAAGATATTCAACGACTTGATAAGGCGATTGAGATGCTTAGTCGTTATCCTGTGTCTTCGGACCCTCCAGGAATTTGCATTATCTTTTGTACGGAAAATGGAAGGAAAGGGTCAGAGGATGATTTGAAAAGAGTGAAGGCATTATTTGAAAACAAATATCGGTACGATGTTATAGTAATAATTAATCCGTCATCGAAAGATGTTCAGACGATTGTTGGCAAGCTACAATCACCAAGAAATAAATTTTATGACAGGTAAGGATATCTAAACCTTTTGGCTGAAAGGGCTGTTTTTATTTATATATTTTCATTAGAACCAAATCTCTCAAATAGGTATTCTTAAGTCGGCCTTATTCATGCCTTTTTTTTAAAGCTTAGTCGTGTGGTTCATGGGTCATGGAAATTTAAATTGCTTAGAGCTCTCTGATAGAATGATAGACAGAAGAAAACAATTCATCCAACCTCTCTCCGACATTGACTGGTTAAATAAAAAGCCAAAATTATTCTT
>SEYY01005301.1:162500-167500 GCA_009176605.1 Armadillidium nasatum
ATGTAGGAAATTGTGATATTATATTATATATATAATATATATATATATATATATATATATATATATATATATATATATATATATATATATATATATATATATATATATATATATATATATATATATAATATATATATATATATATATATATATATATCATATATAATGGACAATGAATTTTAATATCCGGATTGATTTTTGACATATTAATTATAAAAATGTATATTATTCATAGCAGTATCACTGTGTCTTAGATCTCATAATAGTTGGATATAAATTAAAAGGCCAAATTTTCGGATTTTAACACATGAAACTAATAATGATGGAAGTAAGAAGCTTGGCTAGAGTATGAAGCAACTATAATCTGTGAGAAGTATTATTAAACTCTTCAATTTAAGCAGGTACAGTGAAGTAAATTTACTGGCAAAAATTTTGAACAAATGAGTGGTTTCTCAACTAAAATATGTGGTAGTTTTAAAATTAATTTTAAATTAAAGTTCTAAATTTTATTTGTGAGGAGAAGGGCATCAATGAAATTAAATAAATTAATTCTCCTGAAAAAAAAAAAAAAGTGATTTTTACTAATTTATGTTAATGAATTTATAAAAAGAATTTTTTGAAATACTTTTCTTTTTATACATCAATTAATACTGACGATTAAAATTCTATTCGTTTAATTTAGAAATTGAAAGCCTACATCTGTGAACAATTATAAATTGGACTTTTTAAAAAATACGAACTACAGAGCAAATATGCACATATACATACAAGCACATGTATGCATGTATGTATGTGTGTGTGTGTGTGTGTGTGTGATAGAGAGGAGAGAGAGAGAGAATGAATTAATACCTGTACCAATAAAGTAATCAATGTCTATAATGACATAGAAAAGTTCGGTATGTAAACATTTGTAGTGAAGAGAAAAATACTAGATGGCCTAATCTTGTTTCCAATAATAGTTACATTTAAAATAGATACTAGATAGAAATGTTTCAATATTATCTATTACATAAATTTGCACAATATATATATATATATATATATATATATATATATATATATATATATATATATATATATATATATATATATATATATATATATATATATATATATATATATATATATATATATATATTCGATTGAAAAAACAAAATACAAAAAAATTAGCCAAAAAAAAAAAAAAAAAAAAAAAATAAAAAAAAAAAAAAAAAAAAAAAAAAAAAAAAAAAAAAAAAAAAAAAAAAAAATTAAAAATAAAGTAATCAATGTATTAATTACTACCTAACCAAAATTAAAAATAATAATAATAATATTAATAAAAGTTATAATAAAATCTAAAAGTAGTTTCATTAGTAAATGCCAATAATAAATATGGAAATCCAATCTATATTTTGCCTATTTTTACTTTACTAAAATAATCTACAAATAAACATCAAGTCGCAAGACTAATTTAATTAAAAAACTAAGCAGCAGACTGTAATACACTTAATAACAGGAGTTTTGCACTAGTGTTAAGACGTTGTAGTTATTTACGTATAGACAGTGTTCCATTATTTCTTATAAAGGAACACTACAAGGAGTTTTGAAGATTTAGACCATAAAAATCCCTTTTACTATTTCACCAGACTCTTTGCTATTAATACTTTTATTCTTTCTATGTATTACTGAAATTCCGAAAAACGACTTACATATTAGAGGGTATTAATCAATTTAAAGAATCAATGCCATGTAGTAGAATGTTTCTGAAACAAATATAATATTGGTTAATGAGTTCCATAAACGTGTTCAATTTAACTCTCTCTCCCTTTTCAACAAGAATATGAAATAAAAGATTACAAGGTTTGATGCGCATATTTTAATAAAGTGTATTCATCAGAATGAAAATACTTCACAACTAGTGAGAATAAAAATCCAACTTAAAAAAAAAAGTTGACATATGATACAATATGCTCAAGGATTCTTCAATCAACTGATGTAGCATGGTAAATAGGAATAAAAAGTGCATTAATTTAAAGTAAAGACTAAAAAATGAAAAGGAAAAAATGAACACTATTGAAAATCAGGTTCCATTCTTCCTGACGAGGTAGCGAATTATTAAAATTTCTATACCCCTTTTACAGCCTTGACTCTTTTCTTTAGTCGTTACAATATTACCTTGAAAGGTTTTCTTGCCTCTTCTGTAAGTACTACATTGGTAGGTGCTTAGAAAACTATCCATTTGCATCTTTCACACTAACGATAGACTTACTTTCATCCACATTTGAGTGGAAGAATTTTTATCTTGTTTCAGCATTCTCTTGGATATAATCTCTTTTGCAATAAGGCACCATTTAAGACATACATAAAGGCTTGTCATGATGCGATCTGTATACGTTTTTTTTTAGATATATCCATAGTTATGGTACATATAAAGGAGTCACTTACAAATAAACGAAAATACATGTCCTAAAAATCAAATTTATAGGAAGTTATTAAATAAGAGATTTAAGATTTTTCCGCCCCTTTCTTCCATTTACAAGCACTGCAATGCGTTTGAATAAAATAAATTCATTGATTATAAACCCATTAGATGGCCAGTCTAAACACGTTCAAGATTAGAATTCAACTGACTGGATGCTAAATTAATATTCAGCAACGAAATATTAAGTTTTTTAATGGACACACTATTTGTTTTTTAAATCTGACAAGTTATTTTTAACATTTTCAAACCGGGGTTATGATAAATTTATTAATGACAATGAGCGGAATACAAATAGCAACAAAAGGTGGCAGGTTTTCTTTCCAGCTCTTTTCTTAAATTCTTACTTTTAAAAAAATATATTTTATTAATAAAACTTAATCAAAGTACACTAATTAAATATAAAGCAATATATCCCTTATTTGTTTGTCCTGATCTTGCTACTCGTAATGTTTGAACTACGACTGTTTAAATCTAATTCACAATTAAGAAGAAACTGACCTTAAATTACCGAAAATACATTAATAAAAATAATTTAAAAACTACCTCATATATATATATATATATATATATATATATATATATATTATATATATATATATATATATATATATATATATATATATATATATATATATATATATATATATATATATATATATATATATATATATATATAATATATATTCATCGAAGAGGTGTAACTCCGTGTGGGCATTGATAGGTATACCACCCCAAATCATACCGGACCTACCACTGAAGGGGAGTATCTCTTGCATTATGCATGCCGAAGAGCGCTCACGACGCCTCCGATAAACCTTGGAACGTTCGTCGGAGCTTTTAAGATTGAATCGGCACTTGTCCGTAAATAGGATACTCACCCAATCCTGGGGTCGCCAATGCAAGTTGTGCGAAAGCCATCCTTGCTTTTCGCTGCTCCATGGTGAGCGGAGGCCCTCTAGCTGGCCTCCGTGGGTGGTAAACATGTTCCGCGAGGCGACGTCGAATGGTATTCGTGCTAACAAGGGTCTGATGGACAGCCTGTAGCCCGGCACGATGGTCACGTGGTGTTGCATGTCGATGGTGAGCTGCCATTAACCGTATATATCTGTCCTCTACGGTCGGTTTGCCAGTGGCCTACCTCGGCCAGGCTGCCTGGTATGAGCATGTGTCAACTCGTACCTCTGTAGGACCCTTCCGATGGTTGCATGGGAGACCCCAAACCGTCGGCTCAGTTGGCCATACCCTTCAGCTACCAGTGTTGTGATTGTCAAACAGTCGTCGCGTGTCAAACTCCGTCATAACCTCTTCAAATTACATGCACAAACGTTAAAGGTTGAACACTCTCGATACCCGGCATACTCGTGAAGTTACCTCTAATACCACGTCACTAACTGAATTTGACTATTTGCCCTTTTACCGTATTTCGTCGATAATGCACCTAAACTGCACTATTTGGGTAGGCACGGGCACACACCTCCACACACAGGCACTCCCGTTACCCTACAATGCGGTCCGAACCTCCCAACTGATGAATTGCAGATAGTGCGTTAATTTTGCTCTTTAGTATATATTGTGGTACAGAGTCCACTTTTTAGAAGCGAGTCTGACTGAGCCAGAGTCCGGAATTTTATTGCTGGCTCCTTATGAGAGTCCAAATCCAAGTTCAAGTTATTGTAAATCCTATGTTAATAAAACAATTAACATGGGATATAATAATAATATATTTTAAATTTTTAAATTGCAAAATGTAATGCTAATTTACTGTAGTATGTTTGAAAAACTATTTAACTTTAAAAAAGAAAAGTAAAAGAAGTTAATGCAATAAACTGACTGACAAGTACTTTACAAGAAATAAATCAAAAGTTTTTCATTCTAAAGTCTAAACCTTTCATTTGGTAAAAGAGAAAAATAAAAGTACAACTACATAAAACTACAAAAGAGACTGTTGAAATGGAATGCGAGTCACTCAAGGTAGCAACCAGTCCTTTTTTTTTTTCATCCTTGAAAAATAATATTTAATGATTTTTTATGTTTAAAACAAATTCAAAAAAGTATCATTATATTCCCCAGTGAAATGATTGTTGACTTATTTTTTTAAAATTTTCAGTTACCAAACCAATTTTATCGTTTTCAAAAGACGCACTATAAATGATCCCCCTCATATAACCATTCGTAGAGGGGAATTCAGATAAAACATAATCAAACAATTCTTGTATTAAATCTTGACTGATAGTTAACTTGAGATATATGTTAAATAATTAAAGCCAAAGCAGAGAGAAACTCACAGTATAGAAATCTGAGAATTAAAATTTAGCATCAGATAAAAGATTTCTATTGTAACCTTATAAAATTTTCGTGTGATCAGGAATAAACTTATTTCTGGCTTCTCAAAAGATTAATGCATAATCCTTGATTGCTAGTTGAAGCTAAGATAATATCATTAAAAGAAAAAATGTATGGGCCTTTATGGGCCTAAATATACGCCTAACACTGCAAAATAACATTATCAAAATATAATCATCCAACAAGATTGTTT
>SEYY01005301.1:172500-195000 GCA_009176605.1 Armadillidium nasatum
GGTCCTGCAATCTGAAGAGAATTCCCAGAAGTTTAGAGGAAGCCTTAGCAACCATTGTGATATGATGTTTCCAAGATAAGTTATTGTTTATATTAAGACCAAGAACATTTATGTTGTTCACAATTAAAGACGGGAGAGCCATCGAAGGAGATAGGAAAGTTGGGAGGTGTTTTTGAGAGAGAGATGTGAAGTTGAGTTTTCAAAGAGTTGAAATTCACAAGGTTGCGATAGTCCCACCAGGAAATCCCATCCATAACAGCAAGAATGGAATCTGAAAGTTGAAGAAGAGAAGCAACTCTAGAAACAAAAGAGGGAGGAGATCTGAAATGCGTAGAAGAATGGAGAGTTGAGTTGTCGGCATAAGAGAAGTACAGCTGAGGATGTCATTGATGATAAGTAAGAATAAAGTAGGAGATAGAACAGAACCCTGAGGAACACCACAATAAATAATATATATATATATATATATATATATATATATATATATATATATATATATATATATATATATATATATATATATATATATATATATATATATATATATATATATATATATATATATATATATATATATATAATGTATCTCGGTTACCATCTTAATATGTTACTAATGGATTAAATTAGGGATTAAAATAAAAATAAAGTTTTTTAAGAAAACAAACCAAATGGTATGAAGGAAACAGCGTGAAAATAAATTGAAAATCAGTTTTAGTGGAAAACAACATTTCAATGTTCTGGAAACAAAATTGGCGGGAAGCGGCGGGGCAAAATATTACGTAATATTAATCAAAAATTACAATTTAATTAATAAATTAAGTAATGAAGTAAATGAACAATTAAGTATAACAAGTTGATGTATTCTATACAAAGAGTTAACTGTCCTAAATTGACCATAATCGGATCTGTAGTTACAGAGATATAGAATATAAGACCAAAACATGTAATTAACGTTTAACTAATAATTAATTAATTGAAAATAATTTGTAAAATCAAGAAAAACAATGTTTCGTGGTATTCAAAATTCTACAGTCAAAGAAATTGAACATTCAAAAAAAATGAAAGTCAACGGGATTAAGTTACTTTAAAAAATCTGGTATCGGTATCGATCATTTTTGGCCGATACTGATTCTTCAATCCACCCCTAATATATATATATATACATATATATATTCCTTAGCAGAAATAAAAATACAAAATACTGTTAAGAGACTGAAGAAGTTAAGAAGGCTACAAAATACCTTTTGAATATTTTCAAATGCATTATCGGTCAGTTGCTGAAGGAAGTTTTCTCTCCTTTCCTCTTCAATTGATAGGCGGTTCCACAAAACTCTGATTTTCACCCTCATATCTTCCTCCAGTTCTTTTTGTTGACAAACCTTTATATATATATATATATATATATATATATATATATATATATATATATATATATATATATATATATATATATATATATATATATATATATATATATATATATATATATATATATACTAATGAGTTAATAACTTCAAGTAATGAAGAAATCTCAAGAAAGCAAATAGAAGTCTTAATATGAGTATAGAATCATTGATAGTAATACAATGAAGAATGACAAACACTTTAGTATTGCTATCAACTATATATATATATATATATATATATATATATATATATATATATATATATATATATATATATATATATATATATATATATATATATATATATATATATATATATTATACGCAGTGTCTCATTCGCTCCCGGCTCCAGATATGCGCTTATAGATATCAAATTACTGATCTTATGAATATCTTCAACGAGTTCGTAAATTATCTGGATGACGAGGAATTTGGTACAGGCTATTTTCTGCAGGAGTAGCGCCACTTTCCACATGTCCAACATCAACATGCACGAAAACTAGTCCTTCCTTAAAGATCGGGTCATTTCCAAGAAACTTTGGTCACCATGGTTGCCTGACCTTACCTCGCCTAATTTCTTCCAATGGGTCATGATGAAAGGGAAAGTGAAAGACAACATTCGACAGGCATTTGCGCCGACACCTAATGCGTTGACGGCTAACTTTCATACCATAGAAAAGCGTGTGAAAGGCATGCCTTGATGCTAATGCGATCACTTCCAACACTTATGATGTCAGCACGATTATCACACAACCAAGGTTTGTTCGTGGCAAATTTTATTAACTTTTGACCACTACTTTGGTATCTATAAGAGCATGTGCGAATGTGACACCCTGTATATATATATATATATATATATATATATATATATATATATATATATATATATATATATATATATATATATATATATATATATATATATATATATATATATATATATATATATATATATATATATATATTTTTTTTTTTTTTATTTTTACCTCTGGTGGGCAAAGGCCAGAGGCCTACTAAAATTCCACCAGAGTTAGGAAGTCGGAATCCTAGGTCAAATCAAAGGCCGACATGTGACCTGATACACGACGTTTGAAGGTGTGTAAGTCATAGGAAGTTGGGAAAATAGAAGGGAGTGTGTTCCAGACTTTACCAGTAGAGTACATGTAGGACAGAGCATAGCGGTTAAGTCTGGGGTCAGAGAGTTGGACAGAGAAAGGATGAGACTGTGTAGAAAGTCGAGTCGCACGAGCCCTTCTCAATGGAGGAGGTATGCGACGAGAGAGTTCAGAAGAGCAGTGTCCATTGTAATAGCGATAGTATAGAGAGAGTGACGCAACAATTTCGACGGGCAGAAAGAGATTGGAGAGAATTAGTGAGAGCAGGAGAGTTGATAAGACGAAAAGCCCTAGACTCCACCTTTTCCAGGAGAGCTGTATGAATGGAACCACCCCAGATGTGTGACGCATACTCCATACAGGGGCGAACAACACCCCTATACAGAGCAAGCAACTGAAGGCGCCTCAGAACACCTAACCTCTTAGAAGCTTGTTTAGAAAGAGAGGTAATGTGATCTTTCCAAGAAAGATCACGAGAAAAAGAAACACCAAGAATATTAAGGAACAGATGAAGGTTTGAGTTGAGTGTTTTCGAAGAAGATATCATAGTTGTGTGGAAGATTGTGTCGAGTAGAGAGATGGAGGAATTGAGTTTTTGAGGCATTGAAAACAACCATGTTTTCTCTGCCCCAATTTGAAATACGAGATAGATCAGAGGTTAGCTTGCTCCAAGGCAACCTTCCTTGCGTCTCTATAACTGTTGTTGAGAGGGCGCCTTTCAAATTGAAAGAAAATGAAGGTGGAGTCATCAGCATAGGAGTGGATAGGAGATGAAGTAACAGAGAGAAGGTCATTAATGAAAAGTAGAAAAAGTGTTGGGGATAGGACAGATCCTTGAGGAACACCACTATTAATAGATTTAAAGGAAGAACGGTGGCCGTCTACAACAGCTGCTATAGAACGACCGGAAAGGAAATCAGAGAGAAGTCACAGAGAGAAGGATAGATTCCGAAAGAGGGAAGTTTGGAAATCAAAGCTTT
This sequence comes from Armadillidium nasatum, assembly GCA_009176605.1. Classification (NCBI taxonomy): domain Eukaryota; kingdom Metazoa; phylum Arthropoda; class Malacostraca; order Isopoda; family Armadillidiidae; genus Armadillidium; species Armadillidium nasatum. The sequence goes on from SEYY01005301.1 coordinate 176,002, forward strand.
GTGCCAGACTCTATCGAAAGCTTTCGATATGTCTAGCGCAACAGCAAAAGATTCACCGAAATGCCGAAGAGCGGAGGACCAAGAGTCAGAGAGAAGGGAAAGAAGATCACCAGTAGAGCGTTTCTTACGAAAGCCATACTGGCGATCAGAGATAAGATTAGAAGAATTGAGATGTTTCCAAATCTTCCTGTTAAGGATAGATTCGAAAACTTTAGAAAGAACGGAGGTTAAAGAAATGGGACGATAGTTAGAGGGTTGAGAAGGGTCCCCCTTTTTCGGCACAGGCTGAATGAGCGCACGTTTCCAGCAAGAAGGGAAGGTTGAAGTAGAAAGACATAGACGAAAAAGTTTACCAAGGCAGGGTGCAAGCTCAGAAGCACAAGTTTTGAGAACCACAGGAGGGATACCATCAGGACCGTACGCCTTCTTAGTGTTAAGCTCAGAGAGAGCAGAAATGACGTCTTTAGAAGAAATTACAATTTTAGGCATAAATGAGTTTGAGGGGGTTGAAGGAGTAGGAACAGCTCCGGAATCGTCTAAGGTTGAATTAGAAGCAAAAGTTTGAGCGAAGAGTTCAGCTTTAGAGGAAGGCAAAACGGCAGTTGTACCGTCAGAAGATACTAAGGGAGGGAAAGATGAAGAAGTTAGAGTTGACATTTTTGGCAAAATGCCAGAAAGGGCGTGAGGAAGTGTAAATATATATATATATATATATATATATATATATATATATATATATATATATATATATATATATATATATATATATATATATATATATATATATATATATATATATATATATTATAAAATTATACTGCATGTAAAATTTTATATTTAAATGACCAACAGGTTCCTAAAATTATAGTTATAAATATTTTAATCTTGCATACGTAGAGGAAGTTTAAAGTAACATACGTTTGGTAGAATAAAATAAGGTTTATTGGTATTATTCCATTATTCGCCCGATAGTGATCTGTTATGCTTTTAATATAAATTATTTCACCCTAGCCTCAACTTCCTAGCATTATTCAAATAAAAAAACCGAATTGATTGCAAGATAACTTAAAGTTAAGAGGCTTATTTTTATTCTGTTATCAATGCAGGGAAGTGTGTTCTTCTATAGCCTTAATCAATTAATATATATATATATATATATATATATATATATATATATATATATATATATATATATATATATATATATATATATATATATATATATATATATATATATATATATATATATATATATATATATATATATATATATTATATATATATATATATATATATATATATATTATATATATATATATATATATATATATATATATATATATATATATATGATATATATATATATATATATATATATATATATATATATATATATATATATATATATATATATATATATATATATATATATATATATATAAGACGCAAGAAAACTTTTAATTATAATATACCATTGGTATATTATAATTATAATTTAGTAAACATACCTTTAATTGCAAATCTTTCGAAAGTGTTTTCATCTTTTGAATATTCTGCATGGAAATACTAACCAAACCTTCTAAGCCAGACATGATATCCCGTTCGAATGAGGAATTTGGTTTCAAATGCAGTATTTCCATATTACTTTGAATAGAAGCTCTGTAGGATGCAAACTGTTTCCTTCTTGTGTCCAATTCTTGTTTTAAGCTGTTTACAACCTTTTGAAGGAGATTTAATGAGGCCAAAGATGGTATGTTATCATTAGGAAGTTTAACCGGTTCTTCTACTAACTTTTTACACAACTCTTTTTCAGAAGACCTTAGAGACTTGTATCTCTCAAGCCTCTGATCTTTCTCGGCTTGATAAATGTGAAATTGAGACTTTAAATATTCTTCTAATTCCCTTAAGGTCATCTGACCATCTGGCTCAGCTACTTGAGGAACTTGGAGATCCTGTAAATTATAATATAATATAAACTTGGTTACTTAAAATATCATTAATCATTTAAATTTAGCTGGTAATTTAAAAAAATTTTAAAATGAAAAAATTTAACTGACAAAATGAAAGAAACTGAACTTTAAAATACAATTATGACTATTTCAATACATATATTACATCTAAATGCAATATTTATAATTAAAGTAACTGCTAAAAACTACAAAAAAAATATTTAATCTTTACAAGTAACAACATTCTTCACATCTAAAGCATTAAATTAAGATAAAAAAATGGCTTTTGAGATGAACCACTTTACACTAATTTCTCAACAATTGCCACAATGTAAAAAAAAAAAAAAAAAAAAAAAAAAAAAAAAAAAAAAAAAAAAAAAAAAAAAAAAAAAACACTAAAATCAGAATAATTTCACGATCAGTGTATGGACCCAAAATGCTATATATATATATATATATATATATATATATATATATATATATATATATATATATATATATATATATATATATATATATATATATATATATATATATATATATATATATATATATATATATATAGTAGTGTGTGCAAAGGCCAAACATACTACTTTCCAGCAGAGTTGGAAATTCTATAGTGGTCCGAATTGAAATTGAACTTTACGTTTTAAAGAGAATGACCCATTTTTGGGGGGATAAAAATATTATTCAGTTTTAATATCATACATTATTGCAAGTAATAATGGTATAAACATGTGGTGGATATATAACTGAAATTTTCGTTTTTTTTACTAAACGATCCTCTTAATAAATCCTTGTCTATTTTTAATTTTAAAAATGAATTTAATATTGAAATTTATGTATCTTTTAATTATTTATAACTTTGCTTGCAGGAATAAATTTTATATAATTAATATTTTCTGTTTAAATATGATTTAATTTACTATGTTTAAGAATTCAATACGATGGACAAATTATTCATGAAAAATACATTAAAAAATGAATACTATAAGGGACAGGTTCAATGTTACAAAGTTAAAAAAAAAAAAAAAAAAATTCATAATTGAAAACTTGGGCTAATTATTTTTACAATTCATCCACTTTTTATGAATTTTTGGGGAAAGAAATATTTGGTTGAGGTACAAAACTTAAATCAGGGCACTTTTCTGTATACCAAACCGTTTGACATCTGGTCCTAAAATGAACTGCCGATTTTGAGAAGTTCTATCTCAAAAAAAAAAAAAAAAACAGCAGCATTTATATGAATAAAAGATAAATGTTTTAGGTTTATGACTACTTAGCTCCTCTAAATCATATATAAAAAAAGAAAAACTATCTGTGCAAATATATATATATATTTTTTAAACTATCTGGAAGTGGGGTGAAAATTGTCAAAATTTAAAATATTAATTTTCTTTCACTGTTCATACATTTTTTATTAATTTCTCAGAGTATATTGAATTGGAAGTGTTACATATCTTTTACTGTAACATTTTCCTATATACTAGGGTTGGCGACGCACCGGGTGCGGTGCGCAAAACAACTTCAGAAACCCGGTGCAGTGCTGAGTGAAAGAAAAAATAAGTGAGGTGCGTGGTGCGGCCTCTGCAGCGCACTACACCAAAGTTGATGTATCCTGAGAAAATCATCTGTTCATCATATATATATATATATATATATATATATATATATATATATATATATATATATATATATATATATATATATATATATATATATATATATATATATATATATATATATATATGAAATTGTTCATATTTTCAAGGTATCCTGACAGAAGAGTTAAAGTTACTATCTTTATTCCACCTTCCTCATTTCCTCTCGAAATTTCCTCGACAGAAAAATGAGAAAGACTTCGTAGAAAGACGTGCCTCACTAGCATTTTTCATTGAAGGAGGTATGAGACTGTAGAGTTCAAAAGAACAGTGATGGTTGTAATGAGTGACAGTATGGAGAGTAACTCAGAAATCTGACGTGCACAGAGATTGGAGAGAATAAAAAAATTTTAGAGTAAATTTTCAATTCAGAAATTTAAAATAATTGTTTCAATTTTTACTCTTTATTTAATAAAGTTACTTAATCATAACTGGTAATTACAATAATTTATTAATTTTTGTGAAATGAAGGATGAATTTTCATATGATAATTTATTAAATTTATTAAAAGCTTAAGATTCACAAAATCTCATACAAAAATAAATGCATTATCAGCTTTTTCAAGAGAAAGTTTTCCTTTATGAGCCGTTGAAGCTACTAGATCACTCTCACTGAAGACACTAGACTAGAGGAGCTTAAGAAACTTTCTTTCGGGGTCTGAAAGGTACAATGTTAGCTAAGATTCTAAAATTTACGTTGCTTAATGGGTATAATTGGAACACAAGTTGTTTGAACAAGTCGCAACTGAATCAGCAAAGAAGAGAAGAAATTAGTGGAAAAAGAAATGAATAAAATTAGATCGTTACCATCTGAATTGGAGAAAGAAGGGGAAAAATCTTTTTGAGGAGTTTGTGAAGAAGAGATTTTAAGCCTGTTTAAAAATTCTGAAATTTCACATTAAAAAAAATAAAAATCTTATTTTAAAACGAAAAATTATTAAATTTTAAGTATATTGGTGTGAGGTTTAAAATGTCAAAATCTATTCCATTCAAAATCATTTAAATCAACACAGCAAGAATTAGACCCACACGACTTAAAATCTACACTGAAGGGGTTGAATTTTCATTCCAACAACCAGATTTTTAACACTAGAATAAGGTTTCCTTAAAACCTCCTCCATGAATAGGGCTCTGCCCATGAGCGGTGGTGACGTGTAAAAAAAATAAATAAATAAATAAAGCATGTATGTTCAAATATATTTATAGTGAAAAGGAGGTATTATATAAACTTGCTTTCTGGGTAATTTAAATGTTAGGAAAATAGACAAGACTGCAAAATGATTTATTTCTTTGGCATAAAAACATTCCTTTATTTGTTGCTACTGATATAACTGCATTTCATGCCAATTTTAGCCATTTCAATATAATCTTCACTTTATTTCATTAATTACCTTGTGTAAAGTTAGAAAATGTCACTCATTTGTTGTTGGTCTATGTTGCACAAAAATAGTATGTGACACACTTTTTAGTTTTTACCACCATTATCACAATCAGCAGAGGTGATTCAGTAGCAAGCATCCAAGATAACCCATGTGGCAGAGAAATTTATAATTTTCTAACTAGTATTACCATATTATCTATACATCAATAAATTCTTTGATAATCTCAAATATTCAATAGCAAACCAGTTAATTATAATAAAAATAATAATACAAAAATTTGTTAACTTGTATTACCATATTATTACAAATGAGAAAGAAAGAATATATTTAGTTTACAAAAATCAAGTACCTGTGATATTGACTGAAAAATACCGATACTGTCATTTAAATAAAAAAAAAAAGAAAGAAAAAAGAAAGGGGGTGGAGGGGAAGGAAATAAATCAAATAAATCAAAACCCTCCAGAAAAGAGAACATAAAATGGTAAATAATCTTCTTCTTTAACCTGTGGTATCAATTGTCAACTCTATTGACACTTTCAAACTCCCTTCATAAATTAAACTTACCTTAGTGAGCTGGTACAGTTTTAATCCAACCTCTTCTATTTTTCTAACAGTTTCATTTTTGGAATTATTCTCAAATTCTTCAAAATCTCTAATTTCATTCTGATTATATATATATATATATATATATATATATATATATATATATATATATATATATATATATATATATATATATATATATATATATATATTGAGTGTGATGGCATTATATCAGTAATGGAACTTGGTGAAAAAACATCAAAATGGTTAAAATTAATCATATGAAGTATTGGATAATTAGGAATAGAAATTCAAAATGAAGATGAATGAATTTACACTCAGAAAACATAAATTTTACCATTATTTTAACTGTTAAAATTTTTAATTTTTCTTCTTTTTCTTCATTATGCAAACCAACTTCATCCCACAAAGCGGACAATCTAAATTTTGCATTGGATAATTCTTCCGAAATCACACCTTCCATTTTAATAATGAAGAACTTATATGTATAGTGAGTTATATTTAATATAAAATTTCTATTAGTTCCTGAAAACATGAAAATAAAATGTCAATTGATAATTTAGTTATATGTCATTGCCCTTTCAAAATCCCACTATATTACAATAATCAAAATAATTCTTAGTCTATCCTTTCTCATAATTTCAGTTATCAGTAAAATCCTAAGAATTTAAAATGATCAAGGCTGCCTCCTTTAAATCAAAATTAGAAAATGGTCTACTGTGGAAACTTTTCAACAAATGTGTCATTCATTTAAAATATATTAAAACTTAGGCATGTTCCTGATCATAATTTGGTAAATGAAGAATATCAAACAAAAATAAAAAAAATGCTCCTATTCAAATTGAGAAATTATACCTATAAGTCAAAAGAAATTCTTAAAATTCCTCAAATATCTTAGAAATTTTACTAGGGTGAGAAAGTATTCTTCAAAAAAAAGATCAAATGAAAAGGAAACTAAGAGAAAATTGAAAAAAGAAAGTGTAAATTAAATATTTTCATAAATTTTATGGTCACATGGAAAAATGTTCAGAAATGGAACTACATAAAATATGAAGATGAAAGACCAAGTGTTTTTGAGGCATTGAAAGTCTTTCTACAGCAATTAAGAATATGATGCCAGTTATTCCAAGGATACTTCTCTTTAATCTATTCAATGATGGGTTGGTAGTATCATAAAAGATGAAAGTAGGTAGCCTACTACTACAAGATGGTCAATGATACAAGGATGGATAAATGATGAAGTGTAGAGGGTCATGGATGAACAGTAGTAACAAGTCTTGAACAAAACAATATTATGATATGATAATTCAAAGATTTAACAGATGAGTTACAGTGTTGAAATAAACAGATAACATTTTTTATTTTTTTAAAAATCAAAAAATTTTCAAAGTGAATTTTGAGTCAAATAAAATTGTCAGCAGTAGTAATCAAGGGTAGGGAGTCAGAGTTCAGAGGTTTATACTTTAAGGAGTCTAGATCTGATTGTTTGTCTTAACTTTTTTTATTTTTTATTTTACAATCCTGTCCCACATGAAATTCATAATACTCATTCCTGAAGGAAATTTACAATCAAAATACAAATAGCAGGCATTTCAAATGTTGTGTGAATAGGAGTAATAATTCTTAACATGGCTATATGGAGGCATTTCATATGTTTGTTCTCTAAAACTGTACAGATACTTTTACCTTTACTTTAATACTAAAAGGAATTTTTTTTTTATTTTTCATTTATTTTGTCTTATTCAGGAATAAACATAACATGCAAAAGGGCTGGTGTAGTCTCTAGTGGGCTTGCTGCTTGTGTTGATGGTTTGTTGCAACTTGCAAGATCCTAGTATGACTTTTTTTTTTTTGCCACTACTTACAAAGCACTTTTCAAGGAGGGGATAGAAATATAAAATAAAAGTGAAAAAGAAAAAAACTTATTTTAATATACAAAGGTAGCCTGTATGGATATATGCACATTAATTTTTTTTTTTTTAAATTGAAGGTAATGAAAAAATTAAATGGAGGTAAAAACTAATGACTATACAGTAGTGCTTTTTATTTAAAAAATTTTTAAAAAAGGGTTTGACTGAAATTTTCACTAAGTATAAAAGACATGGGATCAAATTTAATAAATTTTTTTTTTTGCAAATTCCCCTTGTTAAAATGATTTGATAATTAACCTGTAAATGGTTAAATCATAGATTTCTTTTATTAATAATAATTGAATTTTTCATGTGTATGGCCCTAAAAAAGTTACATGCCCACAAATACCTATATAATCTTTAAAAAAATTTAAATTTTGTAAGAAAAAATATTTTTGGGCGTTACTTTTTCAACTTGTTTTTTTTTAACATTAGAATATTATTAGAAGCCACACAGGCCTATCGAAACTGTCCCAGTCAAAACAAATAATAATACTCATACATGCAACAAAGACTAGGTCTATCCTATCTCTAGTTATCAGTTCATTCAGGCAAAGATAAAAATAAAACTAAGCCCCTACATATTTTTAGTAAACCTAACTAATGACATTATACAACTACACATGCAACATGCAATGAATCAACACCCACTACAAAACTGCCAGTTAATGTATCATTAGAGTTGTACCGATAGTATCGGTATCGGCCATTTTCTTGGGTATCGGTATTGGTTAATATGGCTGATACTTGGCTGATACTCTGATACTTTGAATTCAACTACTAAGTGATGTCTTTACCTTAAAGGAGTATATTATGTCATGTTTGAATAATAGCGTTTTTTATATTTTGTCTTTTCTGCTGATTAATTGAGGTCTCTTCCTTCATTATTTTTATTCTTTATATTGTAGCTAGTTAAAGAATCTTCTTGTAAATTGTAATCATGTTAAAACATAAAAGCGAGTAGCTAAACTTTGTTAATACTTACTGGAAAATGGAAATGGAAAAAGATAATATTTTAATTTATAAAATATACTTGGGCACAACCAAATATGAAATACATTACTAAGTATTGGTTGTAAAGGGAATGCAACCCTCAGTTGCCTAGCAGTACACAAATTTTCTATCTTATTACTGTGTATTTCTTATAATAATTAAAGTATCGGTATCGGCACCTAAAAAATAGAGTATCAGTATCGGTATGTATCATCACAAGCTGGTCTAAAAATTCATATATATATCCTCCAATTTGGCTTTGTCATTATACTATACAATACTTAAATCATCCATATACTGGTATATATCTAGCCCCCTCTTAAATGTCGCAAGAGAATCACAGTCCACAATCTCCTGTGGCAAGTCATCCCAAAAATTAACTCAATTACTGAAAGAGTATTTATTATCTTAGATCACAATAGTGTAACTTCTTTTTAATTTTTATACTATGCCCTCTAGTTTCTCTTACATGGTCCATTGTAAAGTATTTTTCAATCTCTGCATTACTGTCAGATGCAAATATTTTGTAAACTTGTATCATATCCCCTCTGAGAATTCCTTTTCAACCAAGAACATTCCCAGCTCCTTCAACATCTCCTCATACAAGATACACTTTTTCTTTTTTTTTTTAAGAATAATTTTGATGAAGTGCAAGGGAAAATAGTTATGTATTCAAAAAATATTTTCTAAATAAAAAATATGATACTTATCCAACTCAACAACATCTGGAAAGTTTAAAAAAAAAGTTTTTTTTTTTAATAACTGGTTTTTCCCATCTATAGCAGCAAAATGGTTCTTAAATTTTAATATTTTGGGCTCATTTATTATACATACTTTTACCACAGTTAACTTTGGAAGACTAATAAAGATTATTTTACTCATTGGTATTAGAAATCAGGAAATATAAAAAGATAATTTTATTAGAAAATAATGGTTTACTGTACACCTTTTATTATTACTATTATAGAAAATTTTTATTATCAAATAATTTTATTTCATGATTATATATTATTATTATACAGTAGTAGTTTCAATCATTGCTGTTTCACTATAGTGCAGAAAATTTTAAAATCAGTAAATTTTTTTATATATAATAAGTGAAAAACATAAGCATACTTCCTGCTCAGAGCCTATATTTTACGATAACTTCACAAGACACATTGTTTACTATTCAGTATTAAACTAGCCATGATACATTTGTGTTATTTGTATGGACTGACCAGAGCCCCAACTAACCCCAGCCTCGGCTAAAAATCAGGGAAAACCAGGGTTAAAATGGTAAATTATATTTATTATTGGTGGTTTAAATCAAACAAAATATAAGAAAATTAAGATTTTTCTTCTTTGTTTTTCAAATATTTTATATATATATATATATTTTTTTTTCTGTTTCTTTTGATTGCTCCTCTTCTGCTAGAGAATGTTCATCTTTATGTTTTGATTTTAGATACCCCCCATAAAGATTTAGTTGAAATTTTTTTACTTTGGGCACCCGAAGGTCCTCTTCTAATTTCCTGGCTACAGATGTTACATTTAGTTATTTTGAGCCTATCCTGAAACATTGTAAAGTATCCCATACTGTTGAAGCTGATGTTTAGAAATAGTGACTGAAAGTATAAACAAAATAATAATTTTGAAATAATGTAGCTAAATGATAAGTTTGATACACAGCAATAAAATAGCAATAATATGTATAAATACAGGTTATATTGATAATTTTATATCTTAAATTTTTTCAAACATTAACTTGGGGTCTTACCTAAGTAAACCTGTTGAATCACTACTGTAAATCAGAAAAAAAAAAATTCCAAGTAATTTTTGTACTTTTTTAAACTTTTATTATACAAAATCTGTAATTTCCTGAATTTCTTTTGGAGAAAATGCATATCGATAATTTAAGTGAATGTTAGCTATTCTACTCCTTCCTTATAATTAAATAAATTTCAATTAAAGTTATAACATTTTCTTAACCTAAAATTTCTGTGCTTTTGATCTCTTTTCAAATTTTAGGTAATATATATACATATATATATATATAATTTTGGAGGTCTTGCCTAGTTATATATAATTATCATTTATTCAATTTTTTAAAATTATTTTTTTTTTTTTTTTTTTTTTTTTTTTATATATATTTTCTTAACATTAAAATTGGTTTGCATTATATTTTATAAAATTAAAAAAAAAAAAAAACTTCTACAAAATCCCAGGATTTTAATGTAAATGTATTTTTTTCCTATAGGAAATGGAATAATGGAATTATAAATAAATTAATTAATAAACATTAACAGTAGTATGATTAGGCACTGAACGAGCCAGTATTTGCCAGGTTAGGTCAATTCACTGGCTGTGCGCAAACATTTACTCTTCAAGTCCAGATTAGATTGTCTAGTTTGTTAGATCTAACAAATTGTTAAATCTTACAAACTAGTTCAACTTAACCTAACCTGGACTTGAGTCTTGAAGAGTAAATCTACACTAACAGCCAGCAAAAATGCCTAACCTGATGAACAATGGTTCTCTCAGTACCTAAATAAATAAAAAAAAATGATACAAAATTTGACCAACATATTGCTTCAATATATAAAGGGTGGTTGAATTTTAAGGGACTGATGTTGATTTTGAATAAAACAAAAATTACTTTACATTGTTATTATTTCTTTTTATTATGGTATGGTTCAATTATGTATGGAACAAAATATCGGCCAAATGGCCGCCGCGACCTCGGCGGCACACCTCCATCCGATGGTCCAAATTTTCGATGACGCTGAGGCATAATTGGGGTTCTATGCCGTTAATGTACCGAATTATCTCATCCTTTAGCTCTTGAATTGTTGCTGGCTTATCGACGTACACCTTTTCTTTCAAATAACCCCAAAGAAAGAAGTCCAACGGTGTCAAATCTCCACCTAAGCCCCATATATAATATATATATATATATATATATATATATATATATATATATATATATATATATATATATATATAATATTTTATATATTTTAATTTTAATTTTATTTTTTTTTTTTTTTTTTTTTTTTTTTTTTTTTTTTTTTCTTTTTTTTTTTTTTTTTTTTTTTTTTTTTTTTTTTTTTTTTTTTTTTTTTTTTTTTTTTTTTTTTTTTTTTTTTTTTTTTTTTTTTTTTTTTTTTTTTTTTTTTTACAAAATGTTTCATTTTGATTAACCAAAAAAAATTAACAAATCATTTCCTTTTCTAATTACTCTGAGAAGAAAAAAAAAAATGTCCCTTCACTAAAATTTTATATATATATATATATTATATATATATATATATATATATATATATATATATATATATATATATATATATATATATAGTGGTGGAGATTGTTTCTGAGTTTCGATTGTTAAAAAATATCGAAAATCGAAAATATCGGAGAAGCCTATCGTAAACAAGAGAGTTGCCAGAGGTACTATTACTAGACATACACACAATTATTATTACTTACTTTTCTAGCAGAACCTAATTCGACTTATCATAACCTGAACTACCGAAGTTGCCGTAAAAGAGGCCTAACCTACACAAGAAGTTGCCGTAAAAGAGGCCTAACCTACACAAGAACCACATCCAACCACAATGTAAATAAAACGCAAACTAAAATTCTTTTAGGGATATAGTATCGATTAAAATAAAATATTGACATAAAAAAAATATATATAAAAAATATCGAAACTCAGAAACAATCTCCACCTAAGCCTATATATATATATATACTTGAATCTGATTTAACCTCGTAAAAAACACAAAAAACATTAAGCAACTTCATAAAAAAGGCAGTTAAAGGATAATATTAATCTTTGAATAGGGCAATCAAATTAACTGTTACATTATATTGAAAAACAAAAAAAATTGAATTTTATTTAAAAAATTTTCTTACAAAAACCCATATCGTTAGCTCAAACCAAAAAAATTTATATTATGATAATTTGCTCTTTGTAGTTAGGCTGAGTAAAAAAAAAAAATTCAGAATTCCATTCTTAACAATTACCCCCCCCCCCCAAAAAAAAAAAAAATGCTCTGTTGAAATACATTACTAAAAAAAATGCTCAATTGAAATACACAATACCAAATGAATTTGCAATGTTCTCTGCAAAAATTGGTGAAAATCAGTTATAAGTTAATAGGACCTTTCACTAGACAATTTCAAAAAATAAAATTAGAGTACAGCCAAACCCAAAATTATTTAATATTAACACTTAAAATTTCATGTTTTTAAATAGAGTTTATACCTATTTACTTTACTTTTGTACTTTTGTAATTTTTACATGCACTTCACCATTATTATACCTATTTGAAAATATTTTAGGTCCTTCCTTATGTTTTCAAATATTTTTTTTTTGCGTTCGCCTGGTTTTTAATTCGATCTTTTAAAATACACATTTTAAGAACGTTGGTAAGAATCTAGGTTTCTTTAAAGTAAAATCTACAAAGAAAATCTTTTAACTAATCTACACCTATTAGGATTGACTTTTGATAAATTTTACGATTTTGATGCTTTACAACTACATTGACTAGCCTGTGATTTCAAAAAGGCTTCTTTAGTGAACCAATTTTATAAATACAAACATATATTATTACAAATTTGAATCTGGCGCCTTGTTTCCAAGTATTTCCAAATAGTAAAAGTCATATATGGTAAAAGTATATAACGTTAGAATTTTATACTGTGGTTTCCATTTAATTTTTATAGTCCTGGCAGCTACCAAAGTGCTAAAAAGTAGCCATGCTAATTTTTTAAAAAAAAACAAAGTGTGGAAAATACTAATCTATTTTCAAATTATAATTACCATTATTCTCAGAAAATGAAATTTATCAAAGAAACATTATCAGATAATAATATGTTGAAAGACTCTCAGCACGCTTTTGGAAGGGGAGATCGCAGCTTTATGTGAGGGAGATCTTGCCAGACAACACTCCGATAGATAAACCGTGCATAATCCTTTTGGAATTGATGAAATAGTAAATGTATTAATTAGTAATTTAGATCAATGTTATAATTTTAGGACAATCAGCCAGAGGAATCCATATTACTGCCCAAAAAAAAATAAATAAATAAATAATAGTAATAATTTAAAATTGCTTCGTAAATAACAAAGGTTTATTTTAATAATCACAAATATTTTTATATTTGTCTTTATTTATTTTTACATAAATGTTTTACAGGAAAAACGATATTTATTCAAAAAATTGCTTAATTAACGACGTGGTAACTTAAATGCTTAAAATAGGCAACTTTATTGGACGAACTTCATTAGGAAATAGTCGTTGAAGTTTGAATTTAAACTCAAATGCAAAAGATATTCCCAAATAATAAGTTACAGCAAGAAGTAAAAAAAAAACTTTTCTTTTATGAGAAAGAAGACGATGGAGAATTATGAATGAAGTTGTAAATAACGTAAACAACGGTTTCGATAATTACCTTATATTTATGGGTAAAATAAAAAGTTTAGGGTAAACTTTCATAAAAGTTGAAATCGGCTTTTTTTGTGGTTTCTGAATATTAGTTAATATTTGCTTGAAGTATTCCCACATTATAAAACATTTTTGACCATTAAACTCCTTATCCCAGTCAATTTCATTAAGTATTGCTTGAAATTTGCTAAATTCATCATTTCTGAAATTTAGTATCTTTTCCTTATTGACGTGCAATTTGAGCTCAGACATCACATTCCAGTTAAATCTAATTATATAATGGTCACTAGCCCATAGAGTCTCCTCTACTCTGACTTTATTCATTGTATTTGCATCATATGTTTATATTAAATCTAACAATGCTGCATGCATTGTATGTTCTTGAACCACCTGACTCAAAAAGTTGTTTAGAATACAATTTATAAATAAATGAAGAGTAGAGCCGTTGGCATAAGAGTTGATAGTGATAGGTGATGAAGTGATGGAAAGAAGGCTATCAATGAAAAGCAGAATATGAGTTAGTAATAAGGCATATTCTTTAGAAACATCATTATTTAAAAAATTTAAGGGATGAACGGTTGCAGTCGAACAGCTGCTATAAAACGTATGGAAAGGAAATAGAGAGAAGCCCACTGAGAAAAAGGTGAATATCAAAATGGGTAAGTTTGGAAATCAAAACTTTTGGCCAGATTCCATCGAAGGCTTTCGGAATGTCCAGCTCCAAAGCAAAAGATTCACCGAAATGCTGAAAAGCAGGGAATTAAGAGTCCAAAAGAAAAGAGAAAATCAACAGTAGAGCATTCATTACGAACTCCATACTAGTGATCTAAAATAAAAGTAGAAAATTAGAAAAATTAAAATGTCCCAATTCTTCATGAGATAGACTCGAATAGTTATAAAGAATGGAAATTAAGGAAATAGAGCGATAGTTAGATGGTTGAGTGAGGTCTCTTTTTTTTCGGTAAAATCTGAATGAGTGCACCATTCCAGCAGGAAATGGAGATTGAAGTACAAATATAGATGAAATAGTTTGCCAAGGCAGGGTGCAAGCTCAAAGACACAAATTTTGGGAACCACAGGAAGGATATCATCAGGAATGTATGCTTTATTAGTGTTAAGCTCAGAGAGAGCATAAATTATGTATTTGGAAGGAAGTAAATGTCAGACATAATGAGCTAGCCAAGGCTTGCGAACTAGGAATATCTCCGGAACCGTCTGTTGTGGAATCAGAGGCAAGTAATTGACAGGTTAGTTCAGTTTTAGCAGAAGATAAAATAGCAGTTGCTCTGTCTGAAGATACCAGAGGAGGGAAAGAAGAAGAAGAAGCAATGTAATAGTTAGTTATAATAACTAATAGAATTTTCTGCAAAATACCAGAAAAGGTGTGAGAAAAAGGAACAAGAAAAATAACTGCATTTTCTACTAAAAAAAAAAAGTTTTTAGTTTCAGGGAGATTAGCTTTTGCATGATTAGCAAGATATAAGTTGCATAGGTTTTAGGAGTTTGAAGGGAATAAAAAATTCTGAAGGCAAAACATTTGCGATAAACGTGAGAACAAGCAAGGCTAATCGAGGGTATATTCGATTTAGCTCAAAGGAAAGAACTTCGAATAAACTCTTCATGATATAGAAAATCACCTCGGCTAGGCTCTCATCGCACTCCGAGAGAACTCTCCATTCCATGAGAAATCAAAGATATACAACTACAAGTCCAACCAGTTTGTTGCACCCAAGTACCATAAAAGTTTCATCGCATTAGATTCCAGGATGATTTCCCGTGAACTTCTTAAAGAGATAAAATTAGATACAGAGATTAGAGGGTGTTAGAAGGAATCCATAAATGGAGAATATAGTATAAGGAGAAGGGTTAGAAGTTAAGAAATGTTCTAGAATGTTAGGTTTATCTGAATTCTGATCATGTATAAGAGTAGGGAGATGAACTATCTACTCAGGGTTATTTTGGATAGAGAAATGGCCGGCAAGTTTATCAGCTGTAGCTAAAAGAAAGCCATTAGTGGTGGCGAACATTGAAATTACTTGAAATGATGATTTTAGAAAAAAGGAGATGAAGATAGAATGCTATTTATTTTGTGAGTTTAGATAGCCAAAGAGTTTAGGATAGTAAGTAGAGTTAGGAGAAAAGTAAAGAGAACAAATAAAGTTATTCGTAGATTGACTAAAGAGTCAAACCTCAAGATGAAAAATTTGTAAGACTCCTAATTAAAGACACGAAAATAAGCAACATCTATGTGCACATATGCTCATCTACTGCCTATATAACTCCCAACAGCATAATATATATATATATATATATATATATATATATATATATATATATATATATATATATATATATATATATATATATATATATATATATATATATATATATATATATATATATATATATATATATATATATATATATATATATATATATATATATACACTATTGAACACGTCCTAATATCTTACTGTGGCAGTAACTGAAACGTCAAAATATAATGTTTTGTTCTTTGTTTTTTTTTTTTTTTTTTCTCGTTTTGTGTTTTTCATGCCTCAGGCTTAGATCTCGTGATATGAGAACATTTTATGATAATTTCTCTCTTTTAATATAATGTTTTGGATTGATTAATTGTATGTAAGATAAGGAGGTAAGTGAATTATGAACTAACTTTTTGAAAAAAAAAAAAAAAATATATATATATATATATATATATATATATATATATATATATATATATATATATATATATATATATATATATATATATATATATATATATATAATATATATATATATATATATATATATATATATTTTGTTTGCCACCTTACCAAGGTACTTTGATTGAAAAATATGCTACAATTAATTGTTTCATTCACAGATAGTGGATTTTTTAGTAGGAGACCAGGTTGCTGAAACTAACAACATACCTACGCTTTGTTACTTTGTCTGGAACTATGCATAGGGACATTACAAGTTGGTTCATGAGCCCAGGTATGGAAATTGGAAACAAATTTTATAGCAATTTCCAAGAGAAATAATATTAAAAAAGTTACATATATATTTATATGGTAATTGTAGCATTTACAGTAGTGGATTTATTCTTAAGAGACAAGGTTGCTAAAAATAACTAAAACCTACACATTGCGAGTTCGGCTTTAAGCGTAGGAATTTGAAACTAATAACATAGCCTACGAATTTCTATTACGATAATGTTGCTTGATTATTGGCGTTACAAAAATTTTTAAAAAAAATTTTTATATATATATATATGAATAAATATATATAGTAAGCGACTTGGCCATTATGCGTAATTAGCAAAGAGTTGTGTTTGGTAGGTTAGGTCTATTTACTGGCTGTTAGGAGTAATTTTACCCTTTAAGTCTAGGTTAGGTTAAGTCAAACTACTTTGTTAATCTAACAAACAAGTTTGACTTAACCTAACCTGGACTGTAAAGGGAAAAACCACCTAACGGCCAACAAATAGACCTAACCACTGCTTGTTAAGTTTTTTATAATATTTTACATATTGCGTCTCTCTCTACTACCACTACTAATATATATATATATATATATATATATATATATATATATATATATATATATATATATATATATATATATATATATATATATATATATATCTATATCTATCTATCTATCTATCTATCTATCTATCTATCTATCTATCTATCTATCTATCTATCTATCATCTATCATCTATCTATCTATCTATCTATCTATCTATCTATCTATCTATCTATCTATCTATCTATCTATCTATCTATCTCTATCTATCTATCTATCTATCTATCTCTATCTATCTATCTATCTATCTATCTATCTATCTATCTATCTATCTATCTATCTATCTCTCTATCTCTCTATCTCTCTCTATCTCTCTCTATCTCTCTCTCTATCTCTCTCTCTCTCTCTCTCTCTCTCTCTCTCTCTCTCTCTCTCTCTCTCTCTCTCTCTCTCTCTCTCTCTCTCTCTCTCTCTCTCTCTCTCTCTCTCTCTCTCTCTCTCTCTCTCTCTCTCTCTCTCTCTCTCTCTCTCTCTCTCTCTCTCTCTCTCTCTCTCTCTCTCTCTCTCTCTCTCTCTCTTCTCTCTCTCTCTTCTCTCTCTCTCTCTCTCTCTCTCTCTCTCTCTCTCTCTCTCTCTCTCTCTCTCTCTCTCTCTCTCTCTCTCTCTCTCCTCTCTCTCTCTCTCTCTCTCTCTCTTCTCTCTCTCTCTCTCTCTCTCTCTCTCTCTCTCTCTCTCTCTCTCTCTCTCTCTCTCTCTCTCTCTCTCTCTCTCTCTCTCTCTCTCTCTCTCTCTCTCTCTCTCTCTCTCTCTCTCTCTCTCTCTCTCTCTCTCTCTCTCTCTCTCTCTCTCTCTCTATCTCTCAATATATATATATATATATATATATATATATATATATATATATATATATATATATATATATATATATATATATATATATATATATATATATATATATATATATATATATAAGGCTGAATCATTCAACATTCTCTATAATCTGGACCAAGTGATTAGAGAACCTACACAAATTCCTGATCAGCCCAACCAATTCTTGAGCATTCATGATCTATACTTCATCACTAGTTCTTCTTTCCCTATAAATGCCAGCTTTGCTCATTTTTGGTAAATCTGACCGCAACCGTATATCTCTTAATTTAAATGCTTTCTGGCCAACAGCTCCATCTTGCTCTAAGCATATTTTCTTGTATTTTAATCAAGCTGGTATGGGGTTTTGCATTGCTTCTACTCTATCATTGGAGTGACTGTTTTGACTCTGCATCTGATAAGGTGAAGGCATAAATGCTGATGGTATTGTCAGGTTTATTCCTTTTAAGTTTTTCTCTCAAAATCCATTGGTAATTTGTACTTGTTTTTGTGCCATTCAGACCAGGGACAGTGTATTGGGAGTAGAAATATTCTTGTAGTCTTATCACTCATTCAGCTTGGAGTTATTTGCTTTAAGAAAGTAAGTGGACTTTCATTCAACAAAAGTGCAGACCTGCTTTGTTCTAGTACAAATAAACCTTTCTGTAATCTTTCCATAAGCATCACTATCATTAACAATTTCTGTCT
>SEYY01005301.1:200000-212500 GCA_009176605.1 Armadillidium nasatum
GTGTCTTTAAGGTAGTTGAATGGTTTTAAGTCTTCAGTCCTTCACTCACTCTAATGGCAATATTTGGAGTACTTCCACCATATTTGTTTTTCCTACTACTTTTAATCTACCTAATAATAATAATAATAAAGGTAGTTTAATATGTAGCATCTCAATCCTTTTATATATATATATATATATATATATATATATATATATATATATATATATATATATATATATATATATATATATATATATATATATATATATATATATATATTAGTGATGGAGCAAAGCTGAAAATTGTGCAACCATAGTTGCAGTTATTTTGTGATTGTATTTTTCGTTTGCAACTATGATTGCAGTTATTTTTATGGTTGTATATTCTTAACAACTGCAGTGCATTTATTTTGCAGTTGTTAAAAGTCTTATAACTGTGGTTGTTGTTGCAGTTGTGAAACTTCGCTCGATCATATATATATATATATATAATATATATATATATATATATATATATATATATATATATATATATATATATATATATAATATATATATTATATATATAAACTGGTTAAAAATAGGGTTAAAAAGATATATATCAATAATACCCAACCACAACTGTCAACTTCAGTAAAGTGAAGTATTGTGTTTATTTATTTTTTTATTTATTTATTTAAGCTACAGCCAGTACTCAAAGCAAGGAATTTAAAAAAAATGAAAAAAATTAAATTTGTATTTGTTATATTATTTAAAACATTTATATATCTGTTCAGGTTATTTTTAAATATTATGAGTACTTATTAAACCATGAGTTGCCAAAGAAGTATTTTCTCAAATCCTTTTCCTATTATGACCTTTTGCTTTTCTATCATGTAGTCTTATATATGAAAAACTTATTTTTCTTTATAGTCATGAGATGAATTTTTTTTTTAGAAACCTGAATCACTTACTATCGCCCTTCCCCTTTGTGTATATATATATATATATATATATATATATATATATATATATATATATATATATATATATATATATATATATATATATATATATATATATACCATATATCCATCGTCCACCGGAGCCTTTTACAAACGGATCCTAAATCACATTCCCCCTCCTCCCCCCAATACCACAACAACCAAACATATACACACTCAACTTACACATTCATATATGATCAACAGACCTCCAAACAACATCCTTAACGACCCCTCCCGAAATAAACACCGACTCCAACAACCTCCCAAGACACTTACAAATCTCACTAGCAAATTGAGATGCGGGCACCACCCAACTTACAACATTACAAACAATTTCAATTTAAACCAGGCAACAAACATCTTCCACTTGTACCAGATGCAAAAGGGCCCCGGAGACCGTATCACTTTCTTTTAGACTGTCCCTCCAACTGTCGCCCCAAAATCTTCTGGGGCATCACTTCTTTGAAGATCTCTGGACGAGACGACTGCGGCGGGAGGCTTCATTAGCGAAGTGTGGCCGCCTCAACAAGGGGTGGTCAGGGGTAGAAGGTAAAAAAAAAAAAAAAAGGATATATATATATATATATATATATATATATATATATAATATATATATATATATATATATATATATATATATATATATATATATCCTTTTTATAGAAAACTTGTCAATTTTCTTCAATCTAACTCTCATTTTCAAAATCATTGTTGTAGTTCTACTTTGTACTGCCTCAATCATATCAATGTCTATTTTTAGGTAAGGGCTTAAAATTTGTGCACAGAAATTCTATTAATTCCTAATATCACTATTATAGAACTTGCTCATTAACTCCATATTCTTAGAAGCAACATTACAATTTATAGTCCCTAAGATTTGGTTAGGTCTATTTCTGCCTTTCAAGCATTTCTCTGACACTTTCAAATTGTTGTTAATAACAGCACCTCTATTTCACATCTTTATCAATAAGCTACAGTCATTTGACATTCATGTTAATTAAATTCTTATTAGAGTATTGAGTACAGTTTTTGTTATTGTAATCATAATCATTTGCTACTTATCAATCAAGTTAGAAGTTTGTCCAAGTCATGATGAATTTTAATTATCCAATAAATCTTCCGAGAGGTGATCAGTTTAAAATCATTAGCAGACTTAATGTTCAGTAACTCAACTTTTTAATTGCTTGTTCCAAATAATTTATGTAGATTAGGAAAGGAAACTTGAGGAACAAACACCACTTTTATCATCTCCCATGAGGGTTCATGACCATTAAGCACTATACAATTCTTCTGTTACTCAACAGTTTTTATCATTATATATATATATATATATATATATATATATATATATATATATATATATATATATATATATATATATATATATATATATATATATATATATATATATATATATATATATATATATTATGATAAAAAATATCTCCAACAACTTCTGCAAATCTTCTTTTCCTCCTCTTATTCAATCTGATGGATCTGTAGCTAGCAGTCTCCTTTTTGCATCTAATTCAACCGTGGACGATTCCGGCATCCATCCTCCTACTCCTTCTCTCAGGTGTCCATGTTTATACCTGTGATTTCATATGATCAGGTGTATAGGATCCTAAATTCTATGAATATTAGGAAGGCTACTGGCTTTAATGGCATTCCCCCTCTTGTTTTGAGGGAGTGTAATTCCGAGCTGACGTCTATTATCCTTAAACTCGACTCTATGCCTTAATATTAATACTTTTCCTCAGCGCTGGAAGCGCGCATTTGTTCAACCAATCCTGAAAAAAATGTAGCCGCTCTGAACCTTTTAACTATCGTCCTATAGCTCCTACATATATTCTGTCTTTAAAACTCTCCTCAACTCTCACTCCCTGGATCACTTGGAATATCACTCCCTTCTTTCAGATTACCAGTATGACTTTCGATGCTTGAGATCAGCTGGTGACATACTTTACCACCTTACTGATCTGTGGTCTTCTTCCCTTAGGGGCTACGGGTAGTTTCCATCGTTCTTTTGGATAGTGTAGAGTCTAAGACAAAGGCTAATAAACTATTCCTGACTTCCAAACTCTTTTGACCCTATTTCTCTGTGACGTGACGTTGGCGCACTCTCTCTTTTCTATAGGTACCACAACGGCAGGTGCTCGAGGGATTTGATCTCTTGCATTCCACCACCATTACGTCACCCTGGGGTGCTTGCGTGCATACGGACTTTGTGTGAGTATTACAAACTCCAGGTTTGCACGTTGTGGTACTTCCTCTCTAGCCAGTTCTGTTCTGTGGAACTCCCTACCTCCTGTGTTTCTTGTATTTAATTTGCTTCTCTTTAAGTCCTCCGTCTGCACTTACCCGAGGGATCTAAGTTAGGTTCAGGATTGAGAGTGGATTTTCTTTTATTCTATAATTATGCCCCCTCGACTAGAGCTCTGCTTGTGAGTGTTGATATATATCGGACTTTTCGCATTTCAAATCGGCACACAAAATATTAAACCAAAGCCAGAGGCAGTAAGGAAAAAACGGACAAGTTAAAATATTTGTGAAGCTCTCGCCAATTTGGCGAGAGTATATTTTATAAATCTCATATATGGTTTATGTCTTTTCCCTTCATATTTTTCCTAACAAACCAGTTCGATTAACCTAACCTTGATTTAAAGGGTAAATGTAAGCCTAACGGCCAGCAAGTAAAAAAACTAGTTCGACTTAAGTAAACCTGGACTAACATAACCTTTGCTCCCTAACGGCAGCAAAGAATCCTAATCTGGAAAACGCTGTCATCTCTAAAATTTCGCTAAATCAAAGGAACTCGTCCGAATCAAGTTATTTAGTAAAAAAATATAACTTCTTTCCAAAAAAAAACAAAAAAGGCATATATATATATATATATATATATATATATATATATATATATATATATATATATATATATATATATATATATATATATATATATATATATATATATATATATATATATATATATATATATATATATATACCTTAAACTCTACTTTCTATGCCTTAATACTAATACTTTTCCTCAACGCTGGAAGCGCCCCTTTGTTCAACCAATCCGAAAAAAATGTAGCCGCTCTGAACCTTTTAACTATCGCCCTATAGCTCCCATATATATTCTATTTAATGTCTTTGAATATTGCTTATATACTTATAAAATACTTGTAATTCTAATATATAGAAAAATAGTATCTATTATATACCTAAATTTTTACCGATACCGATACATAAAAATACCGATACCGATACTTTACTCCTAAATATTTTTACCGATACCGATATAAATACTTCCTCCATCCCTATATATATATATATATATATATATATATATATATATATATATATATATATATATATATATATATATATATATATATATATATATATATATATATATATATATATATATATATATATATATATTAAACTTTAAAAAAAGACTTCGATGTTTAATGTATTTGATCTGCAAGAGGGTTAGCAGACTTTAATTATTGACCTATATATATATATATATATATATATATATATATATATATATATATATATATATATATATATATATATATATATATATATATATATATATATATAATATATATATAGAGTTAGTAATTTATTTCTAGGAAATCTAATTTTAATGATGAAAATTGTTACTATTATTATTTTATTATTATTATTATTATTTTTATCATTTTTATTACTATCCCTATTGTTTTCATTATTACTATTAATACGTTCATTTTTATTTTCACATTCTCTTTCACTTTCACTTTCTTTCTCATCTTCATTTCCATTTTTATCGTTTTTTACTCTTTTTCAACCTCATTTCTATTTTTACTTACATCTCTACTTTCAGTTCTATTCTCATTTTCTTTTTCACCGTCATTCTTACCTTCATCTTTACTTTAATTTTCATTTCCACTTCCATTTCCAAATTCACTTTCATTTTTGTACTTTTATTTTTACTTTTATTTTCATGATCACTTTTATTTTTATTATTGCTGTTATTAGGCTTGTTTTTTGTATGTTGTTTTATTTTTATTATTATTTTGTTGCGGTTTTGTCATTTTTATATTTTTTATTATTTATTATAGTTGTTTTTCTTATTATCATTGCTATTCCGTTTATTATTTTTGGTTTTATTTTTGTAATTTTTAATGCCAGTCTTATTATTTTTATTATTTTTTGTTATTATTATTATTATTATTACTTTTATTTAATTTTTGTTCATCTTTTATTATTGGAATTGTTTTTATTCGTCCATTTCTAATTTTAATTATTTTATCTTATAGTTTTTATTCTGCTAATTATATGTATATGGGTACGTGTGCTTTTTATATTTATTTGTTTTTTCTCAACCAACCAACCAACCTTTTACATTTTTTCTGTCACTTAATTCCTGTGATTCACAGTCTGTTCTGCCGTTAAGATGTTCTCATGAGTTGTGGTGTGTTTTTACTTAATACTTTTGGTTCTTTTGTAAAAAATTTCAATATTTTAATTTTTTTGCATTTAATTTTTGTTTTCCTTTGTTTATTTTTAATTTCATTTTAGCTGAAGATGAATCCCTGTGATTCGAAACGTCCAAATAAAATATGTTCATCTTTGCTTTGGCCTTAATTTTCATTATATATATATATATATATATATATATATATATATATATATATATATATATATATATATATATATATATATATATATATATATATATATATATATATATATATATATATATATATATATATATTATATCTTTTCTTTATTTAAATGGGTAAATATTTGTAATTCTAATATATAGTAAAATAGTATCTTCTGAACATTGATTTAAAATAAATTTAAATATGTAAGAACACAGACAGACAAGCAAAACTCTTTTAAATTTTGAGATCTGTAATTATGAAGCTGAAACAATTTTTCCTTCATTTTGTTGGGTAATTTGATTTCGAACGTCTTTGAGTGTATATTTGGCCCCCACTACTAAACAGCCTTTCACTCTCAGTAGATGGTGAACTAGAGAAATATTTGTAAGCCAATATATGTAAAATAATCGGTAGAAACTTGACGATGACTATTAATCGTCACATCATTAATATATATATATATATATATATATATATATATATATATATATATATATATATATATATATATATATATATATATATATATATATATATATATATATATATATATATATATATATATATATATATATATATATATATACTCTTTTCCTTTAACAAAATCTAACAGACATTGGTTTAATTCTACTTGCACTATCAGCTGCAGGAATGCTGCCTTCAGGAATTACTATCATTTTCATACTCCAGAAACTCGTACAACTTGTATTTCTTCCTGGAATCGGGCGTAATCTGTTCACCTTGAAATTTAAAACTTTTCTTAGTTGAAAATGCAATGATCTTTCTAGTTCCTTTTCCATGCGACTTTTCGGACATTTTCCCGAAAAATGTCGATTCTAGCCTTGCATCTTCTCTTTTCCACTTTCCCTATTATTATATTTTCTGGTATCTATTTTGCCTTTTTACCTTCCTCTAAAGCTGAACTCTTCTCTCAAGCCTTCGACTGTAATTCCACCTTAGACGATTCCGGAACTTCTTCCTTTACCACCCCACTTCAACTCACTTATGCCTAAAATTGTAATTTCTTCTAAAAACGTTATATGATGGTATCCTTCATTTGGTTAATAAAACTTCTGCTTTCGAGCTTGATAAACTATTCAATCTTTCTTTCCATTTCGACCTTCACTTACTGTTAGAAACGTGCGCTTATTCAGCCTGTTCTGAAAAATGAGGACTCCTCTCAAACCTTAAATATCGTCCTATTTCTTTAATCTCCTTTCTTCCTAAAGTTTTCGAATCTATCGCTAATAGGGAGATATGAAAACATTTAATTCTTCTGGTCTTATCTCTGATCTCCTATATGACTTCGGAAGGAACGTCCAAATGACGATCTTTTATCTTCTGGTCATATGCTCTTATATATTTTGGTGAATGTTTTGCTGTTGCGATGGAGTTATTGAAAACCTTCTATTGAGTTTGGTACAAAGCTTAAATTTCTGAACTCCCCTCTTTCGGTATTTATCCTTCTCTCCAATTTCTTTATATGTTCTGTAGCTGCTGTTGTAGACGGCAGTCGTTCATCTTTTAAATAGAGTTGTTCCTCTGATATCTGTTCTTATTTTAGCACTTTTTCTAGTTTTCGTTAATGACACTCCTATTACTTCATCATCTATCTTCTCTTATGCCTACGGCTCCATCCTTCATTATTCCTTCATTTTGAAAACTTCCAACCCAAAAGCATTTAACTGACGTTAGGAAGGTGGAATTGGAACAACTGATCTCTGATTTTTCTCTAATTTCTAATTGAAGCAAAGAAAACATAGTTGTTTTAAATGTCAAAAAATATCACTTTATCTTTATACTGGAACAAAGTTTCCACCTAGCTATTATATCTTAAGTACACAAATCAAATCTTCATCTGTCCCTGGCATGCTTGGACTTTCCTTTTCTCATGATATTTCTCGGAAGTTTCATATTATCCCTTTCTTTAAGAAAGGTTCTAAGAGATTGTGTGTTCTGAGGTGCCTTCAGAATTTCTTCATTACCACATTTGCTTGTTCTTTATAGGGATGCCGTTCACACTGTATGGAGTATGTTTCACATATTCGAGGTTGTTCCACTCACACAGCTCTTGAAAAGGTAGAGTCTAGGGCTTTCATCTTTTCAGCAATTTCTCTCACATTACATCTTTACAGTCTCTTTCAGCCCATTGAATTGATGCCCCACTAGTCTTTATTATTGCTATTACAATGAACATTGATCTTTAAAACTTTACTTTAAAAGTCATGCGACACATCTTCCTACACAGTCTTATCCATTATCTTCCCCCCCAAAAAAGGGGCTTTGAAAACCTATGAAAGAATTAATATATTGGATTGAAAAGCAAACCTTTCATATCAAGTTGTCGAACTATATAGAGGCAATTTAATCTTTTAAAACTAACACTTTCTTAGGATAAATTTTGTCCATCATACCTTTCATTTAGAATTGTTTAACATTCCTATGCTTTGTTTAACAACCTATTTGTGTGCTAATATTGTGATCTTTAGATTTAGTTTAGACACTTCACTCATCTCCAAGTTGATGTTTAAGGTTATTTTTTTGATATTTAACCAATATTTTAGTGCATTGGTTCCAATTTTATAGTTACAGTTTGTATTAATTACAATTTTCTTTTAATAATAATGATAGTTTTCTTAATATTCAATATATATTATTATGATAAAAAAATCATAGGTTTAACCAGTGCTGTAAAAATTCGAATCAAAATAAGGAGATAATGTTCAAATTTTGATTAATTTCATAATAGACTCCAGTCCACCACCGTTCGGAGATTTTAAATTTCCTTTAATTATTAATACTTCGTCATATTATGACCATCTAAAGAATTTTGTTCTATTTTTAAATATTTCTTTTCGCTTTCAGCGAGAAAAGAGAGAGAGAAAAAAGCTGCCATGAGTTCCAGGAAGAAAAGGCAGGCCGACCCTTACGCAGAGGAGAGCACGGAAGTTGAAGAAGAGCTTGACAACTTAGATATAGGTACGTCACCACACATACACACACACACACACACACACATAT
This sequence comes from Armadillidium nasatum, assembly GCA_009176605.1. NCBI lineage: Eukaryota > Metazoa > Arthropoda > Malacostraca > Isopoda > Armadillidiidae > Armadillidium > Armadillidium nasatum. Next base: position 208,657 of record SEYY01005301.1, read on the forward strand.
ATATATATATATATATATATATATATATATATATATATATATATATATATATATATATATATATATATATATATATATATATATATATATATATATATATATATATATGTGTGTGTGTGTGTGTGTGTGTGTTGTGTGTATATATGTTTTAAGGGAAATACATGGAGTGAATTGAGGTGGTTTGCATGAAATATTTTTACGGTGAAAGAAAAAAATTTCAAAAATTTTGGCACCCAAACAAAAATGATTCTTTAGATTTAAATAAAAAAGAAAATAAATTAATTAAACGAAAATCTGAAAAAAAAAATTGTATATATATATATATATATATATATATATATATATATATATATATATATATATATATATATATATATATATATATATATATATATATATATATATATATATATATATATATATATATATATATATATATATCGTTGTAACTTAAATTCCAAAGGCCTATTAACTTTTTGAAATTATAGAAATTTTTTTTACTAGACTTTGTAAAATTTTATTATTATTATTATTATTATTATTATTATTATTATTATTATTATTATTAATTATTATTATTATTAATTATTATTATTATTATTATTATTAGTCTTCCTAAAATTCTTATGTAAATTGACACAACATTTTGCCATCATTCATTTTCTTGTAAATTAAAAGATTGAGTATAGAACCCAAAGTTTATTATAGTAGAAACGTGTTCCGGTGTGTTAGTATATATATATACCGTATATATATATATATATATATATATATATATATATATATATATATATATATATATATATATATATATATATATATATATATATATATATATATATATATATATATATATATATATATATATATATATATATATATATATATATATATGTGACTTCTTAAATGGCACAAATGTATTGTGAATGACTCAAGTTCTTAAGGACTCTCTTTTGATCCTTCACGCAAGCAAACTCTAGAAACATCTCAGAAAGTTTCCCTCCCTAATTAGGGCAATAGCCGTGATGTGCGAACTTATATATATATATATATATATATATATATATATATATATATATATATATATATATATATATATATATATATATATATATATATATATATATATATATATATATATATATATATATATATATATATATATATATATATATATATATATATTATTTATATATATATATAGCCTTCATTTGTTAAGCAAAGCATAATTTTTTGTCGTAAATTTCAATAGAAAAGATGACGATCAAGGAACCTGAATATTCTTCTGGTGACAGCAGCCCCACTGCTCCAAATTGGGAGCGTGTTATTCAGAACCAAAATTCTGCACTAGCTTTAAGTGAGTTATTATTTGAGATGAGCTCGTGCAGCTTCAGCCGCTTCAGCACTTATTATTTATTTATTTTTTTTTTCCTTTTTTAAAAACTGTAATCCACCTAATCGGCTGTAATATTACTATGTCGTTATTTTTATTTTATCCTTATTTCTTAAAAGTTTTTAGTTTCAATTTAAATAAAATGCGTTTGGCGTAGTGTCACTCAAATGCGAATATACAATCGTTTGATTCGTATCGCTTGTTTGAAATATTTTATTTTAATTAAGTACTTGCTTATTTTATTTATTTTATTATTTTACTTGCTGTAACCTCAGTATTATGGCTTATTCTCTCTTTCTTTAATCGCATTGCCTTGTCATTATTATTATTATTATTATTATTATTATTATTATTAATAATTATATTTAAGGTTTTGAAGTAAGAGGTCCTGATTGAATGTTTGGAAATAAATAATTGTATATTATGTTTAGAAAGAGGGTCCTTGTCAGTTCGGGTTCAATTAATTCTTTGGTTGAAACATCCCGGTATCTTCTTGAAATAAAACTTCCGCAGAAAATAGCATTTTTCAGATTTCTTTCCCAGTTATATAGGAATTATTTGTGGATTATAAGTAGTAGTAGTAATAATAATAATAATAATAATAATAATAATAATAATAATAATAATAATAATAATAATAATAATAATAATAATAGGCTTCAGAAGGTGGTGGTAATATTTTTTTAAAATTTTTAAGCAATTAAGTTTTCATTTCTAATTTACTCTACGTTTTTACTTTTGAATATTAGGCATGAAAAATATCTGATATTAGCTCATTAAAAATTAAAAAAAATTTAAGCAACTAATTTAAAATTAAGTGAGTAATATTTTACGAATTTTTTACAACCTTCAATTTTACATCCGGAATAAATAAAGTTGACAATGAAATATGTTTCGACTTCCGTTCTCGATTATCAAGATGTTGAGAGACTGGTTTTTTTAGTTAAAGTTAAAGTTAAAGTCTTTAGTTAAAGTTAAAAGAACTTTGTAGATGTTACTCATAGAAGCATATAATGGTGTGTAGCTTTATGTTTACGTTGTGATCATTAAAATCTTAATATTTAGTCAATATTTGGCGACATGTCTGATCGTAGTTGTCTTGAACATAATGACATATTATATTAATAAGGTATCAAGGAAGACTACCAGATTGTGTTTGATTATGGTAGGATATGATTCCCCGTAGAGTCACTTCTGGTATTATGGTTAACTTGAATCAGAATGCTACTAGCTCTGTTATTCCTGCTCCAGAGATATTTTTCATTCTTGTGCACTAAGTAAAAACTAATCCTTCATCAAAGACGATTTCAAGTTTAAAAACACTTGGACTAGTGAAATAGTTCCTTTTTAATGAGAGAGGATAGTGAACGTTAAGTATTAAAAATATGAAAAATATGTATAGTAAACAAAACATATTGTTTTGTTTTGCTCTTGTTATTCCCAGAAAGTTAACTAGCTTTCAGCTTCATCCCCACCATCAAACTTAATGAACCTCTTACCCAGACTGAACCCAAGACCTTGTGACTTCACGGTTCCTGCTCTTTAACCTTGGAGGACTTGTTAATAAAGGGTAAATTGTACAGCTTAACTGCCAAAATAACAAAATAATATCGACAAAAATATCTGTAACCCCTTCCCCCCTTCCTCTCCCTTCCAAATCAGTAGTACGTCAAGTTAAGTTCAAAAGAATTGAATATGAAAATAGAGCATTTTCTTAAAATGTCTCTTGAGATGATGTTGAAATATCGGAAGCTACTAAATGCCAAGTCAAAATTAATAATTTTTCTTATTTTACCACTTTACTAGTTAACATTTATTTTGAAAAATAATAATAATTGAAACTAAGAGATATACAAAGCTCGTAAAATAAAATTTGAACCAAGAACTATAAATTGTTATTGTACTAATAATACTATTTTCGTATACATTCCTAATACAGTAATATCCTTATCACGATTTAAAAGGGCTACTTTTTAGCTGTAAAATAATAATAATAATAATAATAATAATAATAATAATAATAATATTTCTAATCAAATTTCTAATCTGCTATTGGGGATTCGAACCCTGACCTTTCAGATGGGAAGCAAACTCGTTATCCACCACACCACGAATAATAATAATAATAATAATAATAATAATAATAATAATAATAATAATAATAATAATAATTCATGTAAAGAATCACGCAGTTGAAGAAGGATTAAGAAGAGTTATAATAAAAAGGCTGTTTTTCTGGTTGCTTGATTTGATGTTATTAAATGTAATTGACATGCCTATCTTTGGCACTAGCTTAGAGGGCCATTCGGCTGCCAAATTATTATAGCGATGTTTACGTGCCAGTTTTTTCAGTGGATATATATATATATATATATATATATATATATATATATATATATATATATATATATATATATATATATATATATATATATATATATATATATATAT
>SEYY01005301.1:217500-220000 GCA_009176605.1 Armadillidium nasatum
ATTTTTATTTTTATTTTTACCAGAATTCTTCTAGTCCCTACAAACCTGTGATATGGTTGTGCGCCTTCTGTGGCTATCAAGGTTGTGACAGGAATTCGGGAGGAAAGCACGCTTTTCTTCATTATAAAACACCTCGTTCAGACCCGCATTCTATTGTTATAAATACACAATTTTGGACGGTTTGGTAAGTAAAGTTATTATTAGCCATTCTATTTATGAAATGTGATAGTAATACTAGCAATGAAAAATGAGTTTTATTTTTCGTTAGATTCTAGAAGTTGTTATGAAAAATATTATAAATTATTAAAAAGTAACTTTATTTTTAATAAATTGACCTATTGGAATAAACAAAATTCAGAGTAACGGAGTGTAGAATTAGTCTTATTATATTTTTAGTTAAACATTTAATTTTTTAAAATGTATGAAATATATTTGTAATTCTAAAATTTTTTTTTTAGCACGTTCATTTGTTTTTTTTGTGGGCTTTCTAGTATGTTGTCAAAAATAATGCTGGTTTCTCTTAATGTTGCTGAAATTATTTTTTAACAACTATACCGTTATATTTTACAATCTGAAATAGGTTATATAAATAGACGCTATTGAACTCCTTGTAACTTCAATAGTACATAAAGTTTATGATAAAAATCAATTCTCATAGGGCAGGTGAAGTTTATTTTAAATTACATAAAATTTAGCTTTGCGTTCAATTTTTTTATGACTCTTCTGGTAATTAAAGGCTGGAGACTCACACCCCATTTCATTAGAGTTGAGGTACAATCCAACTTAAATCCAGAATGTCTATATATGGCGTTTGAAAGTGTGCAAACCTGAGGAAGTGGGAAAAAATAGATGAGGAAATCGTGTCATATGCTTTAATCAGTGGATTATATGTAAGAGTGAGTATATCAGTTAAGTCTGTTAAGTTTGCTTGGGAATAATAATATGATCTTTCCAAATGAGAGTATGCCAAAAAAAAAAAAAAAATTTTAAGAACAGATGAAGGTTCGAGTTTTGTTTTCAAAGGTTTAGTTGTGTGGAATATTGTGTTCATGTAAAAGGTTAAAATATTTAAAAAAAAAAAAATTTATATTACACATTTACACATTCAAACAAATTATCAAGAGTTGAATATTTAATTCTTTAATTGTAGTGCTGCCTGCTCTTGAATATTCAAGAGTTATATATATATATATATATATATATATATATATATATATATATATATATATATATATATATATATATATATATATATATATATATATATATATATATATATATATATATATATATATATATATATATATATCTCTACACCATATATGCCGTAAGATACAGGGTGGTGTCAGCTGCAGAAACTTCACATTCCTGCAACCGTACGTGGGAAGAAGAAGAAGGAAAAAAAAAAACTGGTTTAAAAGTTTCCCAGCCTCTAGAACCATGCGAAGAATTAATCCTCATTTGTCCTGACTACGTCGAAATCCCCATCCTTTATCGATCAGAAGTTATCTAGAAGTTTCAATAATCCCTAATTCTAAACATTTGTTCGATGAAAGCTATTTAAAAGAACGTAGTTAAAAATTTTGTTGCTTCACAGATGATTTTTATTTAAAATTACTTAAAAGACCTGACTCGATAATTTTGTTGCTCCTCTTGAATATATATATATATATATATATATATATATATATATATATATATATATATATATATATATATATATATATATATATATATATATATATATATATATATATATATATATATATATATATATATATATATATATATTATAGGGATGGAGCGATACCAAAATTTTTTACCGATACCGATACCAATACCAAAATTTTTACCGATACTTATACCAAAAATTCACCAATACCCGATACCTGAAAATATATATACCGATACTTTATTTACTTTATTCATATACCAAAATTTTTACCGATACCGATACCGATACCCGATACCTGAAAATATACCGATACTTATCGATACTTCACTCCATCCCTAATATATATATATATATATATATATATATATATATATAATATATATATATATATATATATATATATATATATAATATATATATATATATATATATATATATATATATATATATATATATATATATATTCTGGTGCGCAAAGACCATAGACGCTACTAATTTCCACCAGAGATGGAAAATTCTATGGAAATACCAAATTAAAGGCCTATATGACTTGAAACACAGCTTTTGAATGTGTATGTGTGTGTGTGTGTGTCAAAGGTAAAGTAGATAAAGGGAATATGTTCCAGACTTTACAAGTAAATATGTGTAAGATTGAGCATAGCGGTTAAGTCTGGGGTCAGAGAGTTGGACAAAGAAAGGATGATCTCAATGAAAGAGTTCTCCGACTTTAGAGTTTAGAAGAGCAGTGTCCATTATAATATATATATATATATATATATATATATATATATATATATATATATATATATATATATATATATATAT
>SEYY01005301.1:225000-255000 GCA_009176605.1 Armadillidium nasatum
CTCGAATTATAAAGATCTCCATTCGTCTTCTTTGGTTAATCATCATTAAATTTTTTTATAATTTTAATTAATGAGTATAATATGAATTAATTTTTATTGGGATAGCTGGCAAGTTTTTTCTAACAATTGCTTAGTTATATATACTAGTATATATATATATATATAATATATATATATATATATATATATATATATATATATATATATATATATATATATATATTATATAATAATATATATATATATATATATATATATATATTATATATTTTCGTAGATTATCATGGCAGTTAACTTTACAGTTTTCTAGTTTTATTTGAATTTTTTAAATAACATACCAATATTTTTATTTTTATTTTTCTCTTACTTTTAAAAAATTTCTTATTCTGATCTGTCTTTAATACTTGTTAAGTGTAATAAGCTTTTTGAAAGTAATTGCTGCTAATTATTCTTTAAATGCTTTTTTTTATAATTATAATAATCTGTTTCATTGTTTTTCAGTATTTTGTGAGGAATGTCATTTTTCTTCACAAGTGTTTGAACCATTTTTGGACCTCTCTCTTCCAGTCAACGAAGAGAAGGTAAAAAACAAAAAAAAGGAGCAATTATCAAAGAGTGTTTGGAATAAGGTTGTATTATATTTCTAGTTTTCTGTTAACGCAAATATTAATTAGTAGTATTGTCTAAATTTGTAATTTAAAGTACTCAACTAACGGGCGGATATTTTTTTCAGGGCAAACCAAAAAATTGCAGCTCTAATGAAGACGATAATGTGTTCGATTATTTCGGTAACAAAAGTGTCAGTTCTTCACTCAACGCAACTAATTCCAGTAAATACTCAGTTAAAAAGCACAGAAAAGAAGAAAAAAGACGAAACAGAAAAAATAAAGGTCAAAGGTCTCGTGGTTCCGTCAATTCTTCTTGTGCTGTAATTTTAAAAGAGGAAAAAGAAGAGGAGGAGGAGGAGAAGGCAGAACTTAAAGCCCGTAGATTAACTGAAAAAAGAAGACCAGAAGATGAAGAAGAATTTAGACTTAAGGAAGAAATGGAAAGGCGGAATAGAGAAGAAAGAGAATCTAGGAAGACAAATGGCAAAAAGAAGGGAGAAAGTCCCAAGTTCAAAAAGTTAATGGAAGCAAGGAATGCCCTGAAGAAGGAGGAGAGAGGAAGTGATTTCGAAGAGGAGAGTGACGAAGAGCAAGAATATGATCAGGATGATGATGAAGAGGAAGAGTGTTTTTATACTTTGAAACGATCCAAAAAGTTGGATGGAGAAAAGAAAGAGGAAGAAGTTGAAGATGAAGAGGAGGAGGTTGAGGAAGAAGAAGAAGGAGGAGGAGGAGGAAGAAGAAGAAGAGGAAGAAGTTGAAGAGGAGGAGGAAGAGGAAGAAGAAGAAGAAACTGAAGAAACGGAAAGTGATGTTTCAAGCAATGTTAATTCCAAAAATAGAAAAATTTCTCGTGGTAAGTTCATAAATTAATAACATATCATTCAAGTTTATATTATTTAAAACCTTTTACTGATATGTTAAGATTTCAGAATAAACGAGTTTTATTATTATTATAACATGCGTTGGTGATTTAGTTAATAGAGTTAAAGATTATACAATTTATTATTATTTAGTTAAAGATTATACAATCTGTGAAATAAGATGTAATTGTTTTTGTGCCTCATATTTCCGATCCTCTCTTTGATTGGTGGCAACTTCTATAAAAATTTACCAAAGGTGAAATATATTTGGGAGTCAGTTTATTATTCGTAATTATAAATTTAATATAATTTTGTTATTTCTAGAAACTAGTGACGCAGACGTTGAAGACAATACAGATTCTGAATATGTTCAGAACAGTTTCTGTCACGGTACAAGACACCCGTCAATAGTCGTCGAGGGATCTAATGCAGATGACCCTCCAGAATCTCATGACACGCCGGAGGTAGACAATAGGTTGGTTCAAATTTTAAAAAGGCAGTTTCCTGATCGTCTTTTGATACTATTTGAATTAATTTTTATTATTTAATGAATCATTATTCTTCAATTATACACGGATTCAAATAATCGTAGATTAATTACTGCCTTTTTCCTTTGTTCCTTAGTTTCATTCACCACCAAATTCATTACCCATACATACTTTTATATCATTATCATAGTGGTGGGGCAGGAAGTGGGGGAGGGTGTTAGATGTTCCGGGTTCAATTTTTTTCTTTTGCGCATAATTTTAAGACTTAAAAAATGCTGATGTCTACACTCGCATCTCTTCTCATGGACATCGATACCCATTATTTCCGTCTTTGTGACGAGAACATTTTTTTCAAAAAATCCATAAACACTTTTTCTTGGCAGTGTTTCGTTTTAGTCAAGAAAACATATAGTCTGAATGCAAGACGAAGACGATTCTCGCAGCAAATACATAAAGCATTGCATTTAAATTTTATTCGTTGTATAAGGAAAATAATATAAAAATGTTAATTATAAATTTATATGTAAGTAAATATAAGATATTAATATAATGATAGATGATATAAATATAAGATGTTATAGGAATATGAAACATTAATCTATTTGATATAAATAATAAATTATATTAGGAAAATTAAAGAGAGAAATGATTTAGAAATGAAAAATGAGGGCAAACAGGTTATGGGAAGAGCTTCAGTGATGGAGAAATCACTGTATACTTATGACTATATTTATTTATATGGAAATTATTTTTTTCTTTCTATAATAAAATTTTTAATTTATATGAAACTCTAAATTACAGAAGTTAATTAAAGGATTTTGATTAATAATAAATGTGGGAAAAGGGAAAGTTTTTAAAATCAGATTTAAATCTTTGAAGAATATTTGGTTTATATATGAAAATTAATGTTCTGATTTAAGAGAAGGAAATTGGGATCAATTGTGGGATAGAAATGTTTTCTTTTTTCTCATAATTTCTTATAATTTGACTTCCTTACCCTTATAAAATAATTCGGTAGTTGTTGTTATTATTATTATTATTATTATTATTATTATTTTTTAGGTACCTGAAAACTTCAAATTCGTGCGACCAGTTGAATTATAGCTCTGATTGTTCAGAACGTTATTTCACAGCAGCTGGACCAGACACAATGGACGAATTGGATGAAGATAGTAGATCATATTGGAAAAGCAATCTTCCAGGAACAATTGAAGAAACTTGTTTAAAGGTATTATTTTAAAGTTTTAAAAGTTTAATTGTTGTTAACTTGTTTAAGAAAGAAGGAATTGCTAATTAATATTTAATATTCTAAAGGTTGGAGATATGAGGATTCGTCGTAATAAATCTAGTAGTCGGGAAAGCTTACTAGACTCACGTAAAAGTTGTAGGCATGGTTCCAGTGAAAACATTCACACTTACAATAGTAATGAAAGACTAAACGAAGATTGGGCGCAACATCAGAAAAAATCTATTTTGAAAAAACTTAAGCAAGATTGGATTGCCCGTTCCTTATCAACCTTAGCTCCGAGGTAAGTAAATTAATATAGTTAAACTAAATTTAAAGTTTATTTCTTAATAAAAATTGTTGAATGCCAGTCCACCAACAAAAGTAGTATATTTTTGTAATCAACAAATGACCTTAAGATTTGAAGTTAAACAGTACGATTGTGAATAGGAGTCGACCAAAATGTACGATTGTTATCTTAATCTAAATTTAAAATGAAAGATCTGACAGAAACAGTTCGGCTTCTGTTAAATTTTTACTACTTTATTTAAATTCTTTGATTCATTATTTCTTAACGAGGTATTATATCATAAAAATCTTTTCTGCCGCTATTCTGTACGTCTACAATATGTTGGTAAATTTCTTTGATCCGAGGAAAGTTAAGGACCACATTGCTTTACTATGAAAAAATCAGTTTTTGTTACACATATTTTAATATATTTTATCTTTGTGTTAAATTATAAGCAATAAATTTACGAAAGATATTAAGAAGAACTTTTCATTTTGTGAAAAAAGTGTCCTGCTTCTACTTGTACTTTTTATGTGGTTGGCAGACGCTTATAATTTTATTAATAAACGATACTAACCGCAGTTACATACCTAAATCCATTAGACAAAAGTTGTATCTGATGAGCCATCAAGAAATTATTGATAATTTCAGATATGTTGTTTTCTGTAATATTACATAAACAGTTTAGAATCTGTGGTCGGGTGTTTTTTTGCAGTACAAAAAGAGATTAAATTATTAAGTAATTTAGATAATTGCGGTGCTCAACCAACCCCCTTATATATATATATATATATATATATATATATATATATATATATATATATATATATATATATATATATATATATATATATATATATATATATATATATATATATATATATATATATATATATATATATATATTATAGGGATGGAGTGAAGTATCGGTATCGGCAAGTATCGGCATATTTTTTATCGATATCGGTATCGGTATCGGTATCGGCAAATTTTTGGATAAGAGTAAAGTATCGGTATCGGTAGTAGTATCGGCATATTTTTATCGGTATCGGTATCGGTATCGGTAATTTTTTGGTATCGCTCCATCCCTAATATATATATATTTAAAAGATATCAGAGTAGTCGTCAAGAATGTTCTATAATGTCTTGTTTGGCAAACTTCACGTCGCCAGAGTTAATGACTGGAAACAATAAAATTGCGTGTGAAAATTGTAATAAACTGATGATTCAATCTAGTGAAGGTAAGGAGAGTTTTTATATTTTTATTAATAAGGTAACTTTCAGTAGAGTAAAACCATGAATAATTTTGAACTGTATATTAATAGGCAAATAATTAATATATAATTCCTTTAAAAAAAAGTATTCTTAATATTTTTTAATTGTTAAGATTTATTATTATTATTATTTAAGGACGAATTCGTCCCCCAGAAACCCATTTCAGTTTTGTACCTTTACATATAAAGTATACATTGTTTGTTTGGGGAATTTTGTGGCGGAAAAAATAAATAAAGGTTATTATTATTATTAATTATAGAGGAAGGTAAATTGGATATGCAGATAGTCTTCATTACAGTATAAGTGAAATATGGAGAAACTTCTTTAGGGCCTTGCTGTCCATGAATTACATAACTCTAGATATGAGGGAATGGAAGATATTTGATAGTGCTATGAAGTATTACACAGGGCTTGGAGAACTCATTTCTGATGTTACGACTTTTCAAATGGAGATTTTTTTTTAACCTTGATACATTTATGAGAGCAAATTGAAAACTATAGAGTAGTGAAAAATAAATTCATGTTTAGTAGTGAAAAAAAAACGACGACTCAAAATTTTAATTATTTACCGTAATTTTACCTTTGACTCTGCCCGTGAGTGGTAGCAGACTATAATAAAAAAAAAAAAAAAAGTATGTGTCAATATTATCAGTATTAGGTATCAAAGAACTATCAAAATGAATCACACGGAATTCAACTATAATTAAATGACATAAAATTTAAATACGACTGCTTTATTCATGTTTTACAAGCCTAAAGTATTCTCATGGAAAGCTATAGTAATTCAACATTTCCTTAATATCAAGATTTTTTTTTATTCTTATAGCTTACAGCTGATTAGCTGGTCAACTGAACTTAACCCATTCAAACTGCCCAACTTCAAGTTCGAATGGTTTAAACATACAAGCTGGCAAACATGCCAATAACAAGATAAAATTACAGAAATGGAATTAAATCTGACTTACCCAAATTGCTGACGGCTACAAAAGATACTTCCTTACCACAATGATTCCTCACCATGATCAACTTCGTCAAAAAGTTTTATAACTTTATACTTGGTTGTATTTTAGTGACGAATTTTCTACATGTAGTTCATTAACATTGTTTAATTTATATTTGAACTTTTTAAATCAACTGAATTATTAAGTGTGTTGATTTACTTTTAATCTTTCATTGAAAGTTAATTTTTCTAAACAATATCCTTAAACATAGTGATGGATCGGATGTCATATTTTCTAATTTGCGGATGCGGATGCGAAACGGATTGCGAATTTTGGAAAGTGCGGATGCGGATGTTGAATTTTCAAAACCATGCGGATGCGGATGTTAATTTTGATGAGGATGCGGATGCGGATGTTAATTTTTGATGAGGATGCGGATGCGGATGTTAATTATTATATATATATGTATATATTATATATATATATATATATATATATATATATATATATATATATATATATATATATATATATATATATATATATATATATATATATATATATATATATATATATATATATATATATATATATATATATATATATTTCACTATCACCTTTCCCACTTTCGTGAGGTGGTGCCCGCCACAATTCCCTTACAAACATAACTATTCTTACCTTTCAACGCTTTCACCACCTCCCTCCATCTCTGTCTCCACAAATCTTCTACCCTCGTCTAAACTCAAATTCCTTCCATCAAAATCACTCTCACTCCATCCATCCATCTCCACTTAGGCCTTCCCCTCCCCCTACCCTTCCCCTATCTACATCGGATCTACGTACCTTGCCAACCATTCTGTTCTCTTTCATTCTTCACATATGTCCAAACCATTTTAGCACATCCTCCTCCTCTCTATCAATTACAATCTTCTTCCATTTACACATCTCCCTTATTCTTTCATTTCTAATCCTATCAATCCTTCTCAATTTATATATCGCTCTCAAATCTTTCATCTCAAATTCATTGAAACTTTTTCTCGACCGAGCACTTATCGTCTATGTTTCACACACATACAATACAGAAGGTGAACACATACATTCAAACATTCTTATCTTTATTTATTTCGAAATTTTTCCTTTCTTCCATACTTTTCTTAGGCCCCCCAATACTTTCATTCCTTCTACCACTCTGTTCTTTATTCCTTTTTCCGTCCCACCCTTACCTTCCACCCAACATTACTAGATATTTGAATTCATTCACCTCCTCAAGTTTCCATTCTCACACTTCTACAAACCAATTCCTCCCTCCACATTTCCTCATCCCCACCTCCAATCCTCATAACTTTATTCTTCGCTGGATTGAATTTCAATCTCTTGTTTGCACATTTCCCTTCAAACTCTCCACAAGTATTCTCATCTTTTCTCCAGATTCTGCCACCAACACATGCCGCATCATCTGCAAAAAGTAAAACATTCACTTCACATTCACCCTCCATTTTTCTAAGTAAACCATTCATCAATAGATTAAATAACATGGAGATATTACAAACCCCTGTCTCAATCCCACTCCTATGCTAAACCAATCCGATAGTTCTCTCTTCACCCTCACTCTTGATCTACAATTCGCATATATATATATATATATATATTATATATATATATATATATATATATATATATATATATATATATATATATATATATATATATATATATATATATATATATAGTGATGGATCGGATGTCATATTTTCTAATTTGCGGATGCGGATGTCGAATTTTGGAGAAGTGCGGATGCGGATGATGCGGATGTTGAATTTTTGAAAGTGCGGATGCGGATGCGGATGTTGAATTTTCGAAAGTGCGGATGCGGATGTTGAAATTTTCGAAAATGCGGATGCGGATGTTGATTTTTGTGCGGATACGGATGCCATCACTACCTTAAACATAGTGAAGTCCGAAAGAAATGAAGAACCGAGACCTTAACATTATTGTTAAAAGTCGATAAAAATCCTCACCACACCACTGCACTCATAAGGGGGGGGGGTGGGGGGAATCTCTGATAATCTGTCATCTCCATGTAAATAAGTTAGGTGTAAATTAGGAACACTTGACAAAAAATATTTTTCAGGGTGATAATTGTGGTGGCGGTAAAGAATCCAGTATTGTTAGGAATAGTATAAAGTAATATAAAATAAGTCGTAATCTCATATATATTATATATATATATATATATATATATATATATATATATATATATATATATATATATATATATATATATATATATATATATATATATATATATATATATATATATATATATATATATATATATATATATATATATATATATATATATATATATCAGACAGTAAGAACTACATTAAAAGTAACGCCAGTAAACAGCTGTTAATAGTATCTCCTCCAGCTGTTCTCACACTTCACTTAAAACGGTTTCATCACGTTGGTTATAACCTTGCCAAAGTCAATCGTCATGTTCAGTTTCCTCTTGTATTGGATATAGCCCCATTTACGTCTTCTATTTCTCTTGTAAGTATTATTTTTTCATTTATTTCAGTATCATTCTTGTTGCTCAAACACCTGTTTCTCATTTTTACTTTTCAACCAATAAGCGAAAAAAAACGCGAAGGTTATGTAGGGTCACCATTAAGGGTATATTTTTCTTCGAGAAATAACACATAATGATACGATATGGGCATATGTGTTATTGCTTGGATGAGTTTTTTAATTCTTTTTTTTTTCATTTTAGGGCTTAAATAATATGTCTAAAGGTCAAACTCAAGTACTTTATGGTTTATATGGAATTGTTGAGCATTCTGGAAGATTAAACTCCGGCCATTACGTAGCCTATGTAAGATCCCGTCCCCTAGATACAAATAGATCTTGTAAGCAGATGTTAAATTTAAAACCATGGAGTCAGTTTGAAGTAAATCATCTCATGACAGAATTAGCAAACAAGAGTGAAATAGATAAATGTCACCTTAATGGTGGCTTTCGGTTTCAGCAACAGTCATTTCAGCCTATAAATGTAGAGGTGAGCCCCGTTTTGGTTTCCATATCTGTACTAATGAAATCTTAATTATCTGCGTCCTATTATATATCATTTTTTTAATTTTTAATTTTTTTGGTAAACTTGCAGGGTGCAGAAGAAGAAATTAAAAACGGCAAATGGTTTTTCGTTTCTGATACATACGTAAGTCAAGTTAATATTGACAAAGTTTTGAAGGCACAAGCGTATCTTCTTTTTTATGAAAGGATTCTTTGAGGGTTATTTACTAGGCTTTCGGGTTCTTCTCTTAATGAAAATTAAACTTCCACTTTTGAAAATTAATGGAAGTTCTTTTATCTATTTATGAAGTATTAGTTACGTTATAGCAGGAGCTATAATTATTTTTACACACATTTTTAGGACCGTGATAAATTCCTCTTCTTTTTAATAGTATTATAATGATTCCTATTTTGTTAGACAGAAAATAAAATATATTGGTTACAGAGATATTCTTTCTAACCTAATTTCGACATTTAATAATTATTTAATATTTTTAGTATATAAAACTGTGTTGGTATCATCGATGTGAAGTAGAACTAAACAAGAAAATACATGTTGCTGTTATACTACACGACTCTAATTAACAAAGATATGGCTTAATTAGGGAGGGAATCCAATTTTGATGTTTTGTAGCCATTAAACTAATCTATGAAAATAAAGTAATTTTGTCACCTACACTAGTAAAAAAAATAAATTATGGTGTAAAAGTGTTCAAGTTTGCACACTTGAGGTGCCAAGGGCAAGAATTGGCATTTAAAAGTGATTTTTGGCCTACAACGAAGAATGTGACTTTCAAATAATATACTAAAAATATATATATATAATATTAATGATGCTAGTGTAATCAATTTCAAATAAAACTTAATTTTTAGAAATCTTATTCACTGGAGGAATAGTTTCTAATTCAAATTTGCTAGATTTATTTAATTGCAGTTATGACAGCGAGCACTCTCATTTTTGACTATATATGTTTGCTCTTTGTAGGAATGTTATTCTCTTCTGCATGGAGAATACATCGCACATCTGAAGTGGTTCAACTCTTACAACTCAAAAAAAAAAAAAAACAGTAGTGTGTAATGTTTGTCCAACAGCCGTTTCGTTTTCACTCTCCAGTCTCCCCATACTATTGCAATTACAACAATGTTCTTTTGAATTCTTCAGTCGCATTTCTTCCAGTGAGAGGGCTAATGCGACACATCTTTCTCTTTTCTACTCTCTAACATTAGACTTAATAGATATCCCTCAATCTTACAAGCTCTCTACTGTTAAAATCTAGAACTTCTTTTCTGTTTTTCCCCAGCTCTTTGTCTTTTTATTTTAAAGGAAAATTCCCCTGTTTGAAGTAAAATGTTGGTTTTGCTAACGTACTGAAAGCTTTTTCACCCCTCACCGCCAATTTAATAATAATAATAATAGGCCTAAATGTTAATGAAAGCTAAATAATAATAATAATAAGCCTAAATGTCAATGAAAGCTAATAATAATGAGAATAAGGCAAAATGTCAATGGAAGCTAAATAATAATAAGCCTAAATGTCAAGGAAAGCGTATAATGATAATAATAGGCCTAAATATCGCTGAAAACTAAAATGCGATATTGTTCAAATAGCGTCATTTTTTTTTTTTTTTTTTTTTTTTTTGCCAATGTCAAATCGTAATCGACACGTTCAAATTGAAAAGAAAAATGCCTGACTGATTTTTTTTTCAAAAGCATCGACGATTTATCCTACTATATATATATATATATATATATATATATATATATATATATATATATATATATATATATATATATATATATATATATATATATATATATATATATATATATATATATATATGAGAACCCTAATGGGATCGATAGAAATTCCAATAGGTGTAACCTTTGTTCATATATAGTCAAACTTTATTAAACCCATAGTTTATTTTCTTATGAGATGAGACTCATGCCATTACCAATATGATTTTCGACTATATGCCGTTAAACCTATATGAATGACCTACGTTATTTCCAATGGTGGGCATGGAGTCTCATAAAACCTATGGACAGTTTTTTATGGGTGTATATATATATATATATATATATATATATATATATATATATATATATATATATATATATATATATATATATATATATATATATATATATATATATATATATATATATATATATATATATATATATATATATATATATATATATATGTTTACTACAGTGTTTTACATTAATCTCGTTAACCATGCATCACTATATAGATAGATAATATTGTTTTAATATGTTCAACAATAGTTATACCATTATTATAGTTTCAAAGTTGTAAAAATATATTATTATACCCCCCTCCCGTGTACTTACTTTTTTTATATATTTAAAATGCACAATGCATAATAGAAAAAGAAAATGGTAGATATAATCCTGAAAGAAAAATATTAATCATTTTGGTATACCGAATATCTAGTTAAGACTCTTCTGAGCATCCCTCCCTATTCCATCGCTGAAGATTCAAAAAAAAAAAAAAAAAACTACAACTTGTGGTATTTAAATGGAAAAGTTAAATTGTTCTTTGAACATGTTAATTAATTCCTAACCAGAATTTACTCCTGAGGCTAACCTCGTATAATCACATTTTAAAATTACATAACCATTTTTATACGAACTTTCAAAAGTTCATATGTGCTTACACTAATACTGTAGAACTGCTTATTAATAAACTATGTCAAAAGTACTGGGAGATTTTTGTGCTACGAAAAGAAAAAGACCTTGGCGCAAATGGTTGAGTCAAATAATGGAGCTCAAATAATACAAAAGGAAGTAAAATTATTGAAAAAAAAATTTTTGAAAAAGATTATCCCAGTCAAGCGGATAAAGAATTTGAGATTTTTTATATATTCTGAAACTGAAATTTAGTACAAAAACAGTCACTATTCACACAATTGTTAAAAAAAAACTGCAATGATGTCATAAATCAAAAACTCCTAAATCCATTACCATATCAAAAGTGAAATTTTTCAACCAAATATAATCCAAAGTCTAATATCTAAAACCCAAATTAATTTGAAACAATTTACCATAAAATGGAGTTGATGATAAAGTACCTTACCTTTCTTTCTTTAACTTTCGTTCTTTAACTACCAAAGGAAATAGCAAAGCTTAAACATTAAGGTTTGAAAAGGTTTTTACTTTTAATGGTTAACTTAAAAAATACTCAGATTATAAAATAAGTATAAAAAAGCATCGTTTAAATTAAATAAAATAATAATAGTTTAAGTTAGTTAAAATCTATTTAATAAATTAAGGATGTACAATCTACTCAGCGAGTCTCTTCTTAAGAGGCGGTTCAGAATTTGAATCTTCAGATATTAAAAAGGAAGCATTGGAGAAGTCTTCCTGCGAATCACTAATTGTAGACATCGCTGAAAAAAAAAAAATAAGTTAAAAATTTTAGCATATTTACAATTAACTTTACACCTACTACTAATACTACAACTAATAACTACAGTATTAACTTTAACAAAACTATTACTCTGGAGGGTTAAATAAAAAATAAATTTGTGTCGGTGATAATTTAGAGATTAACGGTTAATACCTAAGGTGAGAAATATATCTTAAATTCGATTCCGGAAGGAAAACATCTGCACTTGTATTTCTTACTAATGTTAATTGCCTGTAAAAAAGAAAACCAAAATATTGAAAAGTAAAATAAAGATAACATACAAATATATATAAAAAAAGAAAGAATTCTCTCCCCCCACCAACAAAAAAAATAAAAATAAAATAAATTAAAAAAAACTTTTATATAACAAAATAAATTGTCTATAAATGTAGAAATAATCAATGAACAAAAAAATTAAAAATTTTAGGCATTGGTCCATGACTTTCTCTGTCAAAGGGTAAATTATGAAATTAATTAACTAAGAGCCGCAAATAATAATAATAAAAATAATAAAAAAAGAAAAAAGAAATTTCCTAGTATCGAACTGAGATGACGGGAAACTTCTCTTATGATAGAGTGAGACTTTCCAAGCGCACTTGACAGTAGGGATGTTCTAATTATTAATTTATTAGTCAATTCATGTTCAATAATTAATTAGCCATATCATTCATTGGCCAGCACATAAATTGCTGGACAAAGAAACGCGATTAAACTTTTCATGTCAGAAAAACAAAGTGTCTATAACCTATTCTCTAACAATTTATCAAGTTCCACAAAAAAAAAAAAAAAAAATAAATAAATTTTTTTTTTTTTATTCAGTTTTAGAGAGATTAATCAAATTTTAAAATTTTTTAAAGTATAATTTAAGAGCATCAAAATTCACACATTCAGGACAATCTAAGCATAATTTAACTTTTTTACAGAAATCTGACATAGTTTTTTCAAATCTAGTTTACTCAAACGGTGAAAACTTGTTCCTTCTGAATTTTTACACCAAAAAAATTATTTAATATTTCTTACTAATTATTGTAAATTTAAATAATCCTGCAACATATTAAGTAAAAGTAATGTTTGTTCTCTTTATGTTCCTTGTGATCCCTCATTACCTTTTTATATTAAACGCTTACTTATCATATTAATTTGAAAGTCTAAGTTGAACTTGCAGATTCCTGACCACCTCCAGAACTGGCTGAAGCAGCTTTTAACTCCCAAAGTTTTTGCATCTGCACAGTTAACATATCTAGTCTACATTCTTTTTATTTTGTTTTCCATGTCTGTCTTAAGAAAATTCAATTTGAATCTGGGATCTAATAAAGAAGACAGGCAGTAAATGCTTTCCAAATATGCTGAAAATCATTTCTTAATTAAAAGATGTTAGCTCTTTAAATTTGATATGAGTTCCACTTCAATTACTCCTATCCATTGCTTTTGATAAAAATAAACTCATAGTTTGAATTGTGAAAATAATCATTAAAAAAAAAACGGCTTCTCTCCCGCTCGTTTTCAAATTAAATTTTTTTTCTGCAAGACCTCCCTGATAAGATGTTAGTATCAATAGCATAAGTAACAAGAGTTTTTGGTTATTCAATATTTCTTATTCCAAGACACAGACACATTCTGAATTAAGTAGTGCGTCTTCACGCGTAGCTGCTCCTGTTATTCTGTTAAGTTGTTAACTACTGAGATTGAATGGTTATTTACAATAATTTTACTAGTTATAATTACGTTCTACAAAGATCGGAGTAAAATTACAATTAAAAATTAATGGATAATCATAGCTAAACACAGTAAATAAAAAAAAATAATCGGAAGGTATATTTACTATTTACGCTGCCTAATCGGTACATCCCTAATTTCAAGTACACTATTAGTAGAAAGGGAAAAGCTATAAAACTTTTTTTATCGGCATTCATGGGGATACTGTCTTTACACAAATGAAAATTATCTTAAATATCTGCTTAGGAACAATGTAACATCACACATCTTTTGAGAAGGCAAATATTAAGAATGATTCATGGTGGTGTCATATATTACAAGTTAAATAACTGATAATCCAAACCCTGAATTACAATAGCTCCTCTCTAACATTATTTATTTTTATATGTTTTCATTAGATTTTTCATAAAGGCTGAAAGAAACAATAGATTCCAGAAATTTTGTATATCTGCTTATAAGTTTTCCTAAAACGTCAGTTTAAAAAAATTAAAAATGAAATGGATGAAGTAAACGCAAATTTAACTTGGTAGAAAAACATTTCTCTAAATGTTATAAAGTGTTAGGCAGAGGAAATTGAAAACGAAACTAAAAGAAAATTTTTGCGAGTGCAACCCCGCCAAAAATATAAATCAAACCGAAAGAAGTATGCAAGGCAAAATAAAAAAGGAGAAACGTGTTATCATACATAATGTAATATTGTGAAATTCGGGAATGATTATACAAGTATCAGAAACTAAGAAGGTACTTAAGAACTATCAAACTGTGGCTGAATGATAAAACTGACTAGACATGGGGATAAATAGAACATGAATAGATAATGTATGAAAAATGAAAATTTGCAAGAAAACTTATTCATAATCAAAACAAAACTGAGAGATGATGTGAAGACAGAATGGTAGAAGATAATAAAAATGGACAGTTACATAACCAAGACTGGAAGGTAAAGAATGAATCAAGAAAGATCAAATGTTGAGACTGTAAAATGAATTTATTGGGCTGCGATAGATATAAACAAAATAAAAGAAACAATGGAATTTGAATACGTCCTTACAAAACCCTTAATAAAAATAAAAAGCCTATCATAAAACTATATATGTATCTCATCATAGTTTCATTTCTTCAACTAAAACGTATTTAAATACTAAAAATTCAAATGACTAATAATATATTGTACACCTTAATATATCTACACTTGCAAAACCATCCAATTTAGCAACACTCAAATTTTAGGAAAATAAAGCCAGACCACTTTCAACTACTTCAATGTTGCATCTCTGGTATCTTAATCTTGTATTAAACATATTTTGTGAAATCTGTAAATTTTTCTTATGTTTATATTCTTTTTAACTGTGAACTAGTTTGAATTATTTTTAATTTTCTACTATAATTATTATTTTTGAATTTATAACATGTTGTTTTTGCACGTGTTTTACTGTAGTCACAAATACAAAGTTTATATATATATATATATATATATATATATATATATATATATATATATATATATATATATATATATATATATATATATATATATATATATATATATATATATATATATATATATATATATATATATATAATATATATATATATATATATATATATATATATATATATATATATATATATATATATATATATATATATATATATATATATATATATATATATATATATATATATATGAGAACTTTCAATCTACGACAGTTGAATGGTTTTGCTTTTTATTTTGCACATGAGAACTTACAATCATTTCTTACAACAAAAATGAGCATTATATTGAAAGAAACAAAATATATTTTAATAAATATTCACTATATGAATTTGAAATTAAGAAATACAAATAACAAACCTGTATTAGAATCCTCTCCTGCTAACTGTAGTGATACACTCTCACGATTTGAAAGCCTATTTTCTTTATTGGAATTACTCGAGCTTTTCTTTTTCCTATCCTGATTTTTTTTTTAAAAAATTGTATATAAAATGAGTAACAAATTGATAAGATCTGTAGACATTTTTCAGTAGTATTTTACCAAACTTACGTCTTGAGCAATAGGAACCCATTTGTAGATTTTCATTGTGGTATCATGAATTGTAATCCATTTCTTCTCCCTATTATATATATATATATATATATATATATATATATATATATATATATATATATATATATATATATATATATATATATATATATATATATATATATATATATATATATATATATATATATATATATATATAATAACTGCACATAATTAGTCAACTAGACTAACTTTCATTATCTAGATCAAGGGTTCTCAATCTTGGGGGGCGATCGAGAGAATTACAGGAGAGTCGTAACATCCCACTCATTAATTTGTACAATAAAGATTAAATATAATTATAAAACTACATTTAAGTTGGATTTTTTTTTTTTTTTTTTTCACACACATCATCACAGCTCACGAGCAAACCTTATTCAAGGTTTAATCCAATATATAATATATATATATATATATATATATATATATATATATATATATATATATATATATATATATATATATATATATATATATATATATATATATATATATATATATATATATATATATATATATATATATATATATATATATACTGTAATCTCTTATTAAAAAAAAAAAATAAAAAAAAGGAATGTTCCTCAAAAGTTTGAGAACCCCTAACCTAGAAATTTGCTATTCTTATGAGTTAGTAAAATAAAAAGAAATGTGATTATATATGAATTAATCTTTAGATTTTATGAAAAATTTGCAAAAGGAGCAGGCTGTGCTAATAAATGTTGGTGATTCAACGAATATGAGAGATATTCTTGGGATTATGCCAGAGTAAGACTGGGAAAAAGATGTCTGGGAGCTCTTAGGGCATTATATTCAACATGATGATGATGGACAGATTCCACAGAATGGTTCCAGAACAGACAAGGTGGTAAAAGAACTTTAGACAGATTTTACAGTAGTAGTAGTGTGAGAAAGGTGTTACTTGTGCAAAGGCGCACAAAGACAACTACTTCATGGTAGCTATGTACAGATTGGCAGAGTGCCAATCACATAATTTTAGGTTCCAGATTGTTTCTCTCCTTGATGATCAACAGAGTAGAATTCCTGTCAGTAATCCCTAAGTTCCTTGTAGAACTGAGGAAGGTAATCGAATGATGATGAAGAGTCATCTGGGGTGGTTCCACTCATACAACTGTCCTTGAGAAGGTGGAATCTAGGGCTTTTCGCCTTATCAACTCTCCTGCTCTCACTAATTCTCTCCAGTTTCTTTCTATCCATCAAAGTCCTGCGTCACTCTATCTATACTATCGCTATTACAATAGACACTGCTCTTCTGAACTTTCTACACAGTCTCATCCTTTCTCTATCCAACTCTTTGACCTCAGACTTAACCGCTTTGCTCAATCTTATATGTACTCTACTGGTAAAGTTTGGAACACACTTCCTTCATCTATTTTCCCAACTTCCTATGACTTATACACCTTCAAACGCTGTGTATCAGGTCATGTCAGTCTTTAATTTGACCAGGTTCCCTACTTTCCTTCTAACTCTGGTGGAAATTTTAGTACGCCTCTGGCCTTTGCCCACCAGAGGTGAAATAAAAAAAATTTAAAAAATATATTGAAACTATTTTCCTGTTTAATAAACAATTTTACTACAATTTTTATAATTAAATTTTTAATCCTTACAGCACTGTTTCTCACCAGGTGGGTCATGACTCTCCAAAGAGTTGAGAAAGTGTTTACTTAGGAATCAAAGAACCCTAGAGAAGTAAAATACAATTATGATTTTTTTTTTAAATACATTCCAATATATAAACCAAACTAGTATAAGCACCAAAGAATATTCAAACAAAATATTTGTTTGTAGTGATTAATTGTGAATATAAAGATGTCTACCAATCAACAATTAAATTTTGTGAAATGATTATCTGAATTTTCTTATTTAAAAAAAAAAAAAAAAAAAAAAAAAAAAAAAAAAAAAAAAAAAATTAATTTAAAATATTTTAAAAAGTCTCTTTAAAATGTATTTCCATTAAAAATTCATATTCATGTAATTGTGATGAGGTTCTCCAATTATTTTGGTATTAGAAAAGTGGATTCTGACTCTACAAAAGTTGAGTAACTGCCTTACAAATGGAAAACAAATGAATAAAAAAATACAAAAATCTTTAAAACTTAACAAACAAATCAATAAGAAATACTCAATAATAATAATAAGAATTTTAAAAGTGTATCACAAACTATATTCATTAAATCATACGAAATAAATTCATCTCATGCCATTTACATATATATATCTATACAACTCAGTTGCTAATTTTATTGAATGCTTGCAACAATAAAAAATACCAATACAAAAAATAACAAAATTTTAAGTGTATTACAAACTACATTCATTAAATTATACCAAGTAAATTCATAATATCATGCCATTTAAATTTCTATACAAACCATCTTCTAACTTTATCAAGGGCTTGCATAGGCCTTTTATTATCTTCTTTTCCTCTTGATCTTGTTTCCGCTCTCAAGGATCTGGACATCATGTTGGAAAACTTTCAATATGGGCTTCTAAATCAATATTATAAAAAATATACTCTTTGGTTTATATGGGTACATAAACTGAAAAGATGATATATATTAAGATTTTACTTCCAATAAATGTCAGCACCTCTGTTACTACTTAATATTTAACTAACAGTATAAGAGCCTATACATAATGCATCTTCATAACTTAAATGTATATTGCAATGCCGTACTTTTTAGGATAGAAACTGAGCTAAAATATATATATACAAAGATTTCTTGTAGTGGAGAAAAATATATCTTTCTCTCAAAATTGCTTCAAGCCCAGAGGATCACCCATTAAGGATTCGAAACTACATCTACAGAAGGCAAACATACCCTTGATTTGACTAGGCCGGAGCAGAGTTAACCTATTCAAACCCAAATATGTAACTTACCAACATTGTCAGGAATAACATAAATTCAAGCACACTCCTCAAATTGAGCTCAGTTCATAAGTGATAATGATGATGATATAAAAATTAAAAAAATAATAAAAAAAATAATAAATTTCTTTTCTTTTAATATATATGTTTCCCTATAATGAAGGAACAAAGATATTTAGGTTATGATTCAAATAAATGATCTACAACACTAACGAATTACTACACTTATAATATTAGCACAGTGCAAAGAACACTCCAAAAAAACAAAGCAAAAATAAAAAATCTAAACAAAAATTTTTCAATCTTGGAGTTGATGTCCTATCAGATCAGTCTTCTTGAAAACCAAATGAAGAATCTCCACAAATTTAAGCTTACTTATTTTATCAATCTATCTTTTTAAAAGATTCAAGTCCTGATCAGATCTTCTTCTTGAAAACCAAATGACAAATCTCCACAAATTTAAGCTTACTTATAACAAATGGAGTAAACTTGGTCTCCAAAATTTAAGCTTACTTATTTTATAATGGAGTAAACTTGGTAACAACTCTGTTTCTTTCAGCTCAGATCTTGTTTTCTTATAATCGGATGAACTGTTTTATAAAGATGAATTGAATTATTTCCACTTCAAGTTCACTGTACACGGCACTCAAGCACACTACAAATAAACATCCAAGCCTAACTTACTTTTTTTTTTAGCCTAATTGTTCCTCATATACTTAAAATACACGGCCCAAAATTCACCAGTTTTTTTTTTTTTTACACTTAAATACTTATTAAAATACACGTTCACTTGTTTGTTGTTATCACAACCTAAGTCTAGAACAGCCTTTTAGATTATGGTCTAGACTCTAGACAATGGTTGTATAGACCCGGTCGAAGCCAAAAACTGACAATTTCTTTTGGCCAAGAACCTCATAAAAATGTGTATAATTTTCCTTCTCAGGAAAATTATACACATCATAAAAATCATAGACGTTAAAGTCTATGATAAAAATTTAATTAAAAAAATATAAGCTAAAAGAGAAATGAGTTGATACGCGTGTAAATATATGCCAACCGCAAAATGATTGACTAATTTTTTTTAAAGGTTTCGAAAGTTAGATCGTATTTATTTAAAACACGTAAGATTCAAAATTTAAAGTTTAAAAAAAAATGAAAGAAGAAGCAAATATTATGACGTGGTTTGTGGGGGTATTAGACTATGAAGTAAACTATTTTTGTTTTTTAAGTAATGGAGAAAATGATGACATAAGCTTTTTAATTTCCGAAATATCGGTAAATTGTCTATATATATGTTTCGTGTGTGTTCCACGAAATCTAGAGTGACGTCACGCTTAAGCTAGCTACAGCGAAAATATTTTAAGAGAATCTTGAATTTCGTGGAACATTTTGCTGTTGCTCATATCTGCTGATCTAAATAAGTAAATGTAAAAAAAAAAAAAAAAAAAAAAAAATAAAAAAAAATAAAAAATCAAATCAAATCTAATCAGTTATTCAATTAATTTAAGCAATCACTTAATTTAATCAATGTTAAAAGAACAAAAATAGAAAATTTGAAACATATGAGTCAAGCAAAATTTTTAAAAATACTTTGGCAGCAACCATGAATAAAAGCATTAGAACCAATGAAATTCCAAATAAATAAAAATAATTAATTTGCTTCATTTAAAACAAATTAATGATCCGAAAATGCTAAAATAATTATCCGTAATAATTTACAATAATTTGTATTTGAGTAAGAATGTTTACAAAAAGGTATTTTTTCAAAAAGAAGGCCTTGGCTTAACTCCTAAACATTTGTTTACATCACGTGACCATTCACGAATGCGGCAACGAAAATTAAAGATAGAAGCAAACTTTGATAAGAGTTTATACTTTCAGTTTTAGCTGAAATAATCAGAATATTGTTGTAGCAGGATTCATGGAATACGATTGGTAACACTTCCATTGGAGAATTCTCAAGACTTTAGACTCTTGACTGTAGAATACATCTAAAGTTAGTCTGTAGTAAAGGGACGTGGAAGTAATTTGTAACACATATTATTTTTTCATTTATTGTGTTGAAACTATTTTTCTTGTGAACTGGCAATTATCTAGCAACTTCGTTTAAACTTAAATTTGACTTAAATTTTGATTCAAAGATGACGGCTTAGACAAATAATTCTAACGTATATACAGTAGGTCAGATGGGTAGGGGGATTCATAAATAAACGGGGATAAGCCCGTTTTGCATTTGAATTTAAATTAAAACTTCAACGACTGTTTTCTAATGAAGTTCGTCCACAATTCCTCTTAGAAAGTTGCCTATTTTAAACATATAAGTTACCACGTCGTTAATTAAAAAATTTTTTGAACAAATATCGTTTTTTTTTTTTATGCAAAAACTTTTATCAAAAAATAAATAAAGAGAGATATAAAAATATTTGTGATTCTCAAAATAAGACTGCTATTTATGAAGCCATTTTAAATTTATTTTGCATTTTTGGCGGCAAAAATATGGATTCCTGATTGTCCTAAATTTATAACATTGATCTGAATTACTAAGTAATACTTTTACTATGTGTTTCTCAGTCTGATCAAAAAATTTAAAATAAAAAAAAAAAAAAAAAAAATTTTTTAATTTTTTAATTTTTTAATTTTTTATTTTAACAAATTTTTTTTTTTTTTTTTTTTTTTTTTTTAAAAATTAATATAATATTTTTTTTTTTTTTTTTTTATTTTTTTTATATATATATATTTATATATATATATATATATATATATATATATATATATATATATATATATATATATATATATATATATATATATATATATATATATATATATATATATATATATATATATATATATACCTTTCTCTGAAATCATCATATTAGGTGATTTCAATGTTCACCACCGAAAATGGCTTTCTTCTAGTTTTCATGATACAGCTGATGAACATGCCTTTCATTTCGCTATCCAAAACGACCTTGAGCAGTTAGTGCAGCTCCCAACTCGTATCCCTGATCGTCTTGGAGATGAACCCAACATTCTAGACCTTTTTCTAACTTCTAACCTTTCTCCTTATAATGTTAAGCTCTTTCCTCCTCTGGGTTCCTCCGATCATCTTCTTATCTCTGTATCCTCTTCTATCTCTTCAAGTTTTCCGCAAGAAAGACCCCTTCTGTTGAAAGGAAACGTTTGTGGCATTTCGGTGCCGCAAGCTGGTCGGACTTGCGGTCGTACTTCTTTGATTTCCCGTGGAATGATTATTACTTCCGTGAGAGGGGTCCCTCGGAGTGTGCTGAACGCATAACCGAGGTGATTCTCTCCGGCATGGAGGAGTACATTCCATTTCTTTCCCTTCTACTAAACCCAACAAACCTTGGCTTAACTCTACTTGTTCTCAGGCTATCCGCCGCAGGGATGCTGCCTTCAGGGATTACCGTCGTCCTTCAAACTCCAGAAACTCACGCAACTTATATTTCATTCCGGAATCGTGCAAAATCTATACTTCGTAAGACCCAAAACTCTTTTCTTCGTAAAAAATGTAATAATTTTTCTGGCTTCTCTTCCTCACGCTCTTTCTAGTATTTTGCAAAAATGTCAACTCTAACTTTGCTTCTTCCTCTTTCCATCCTCTAGTATCTTCCGACGGCACAACTGCTGTTTTACCTTCTTATAAAGCTGAACTCTTCGCTCAAACTTTTGCCTCTAATTCTACCTTAGACGATTCCGGTGCTATTCCTCCTCTTTCAACCCCCTCCAACTCATTTATGCCTGAAATTATAATTTCTTCTAAAGACGTTATTCTGCTCTCTCTGAGATTAATACTAAGAAGGCGTATTCCTCCTGTGGTTCTCAAAACTTGTGCTTCCGAGCTTGCACCCTGCCTTGGTAAACTATTTCGCCTTTGCGTTTCTACTTCGACCTTCCTTCTTGCTGGAAACGTGCGCTCATTCAGCCTGTGTCGAAGAAGTGGGATCCCTCTCAACCTCTAACTACCGTCCCATTTCTTTGACTTCCGTTCTCTCTAAAGTTTTCGAATCAATACTTAACAGGAAGATTTGGAAACATCTCAATTCTTCTAATCTTATCTCTGATCGCCAGTATGACTTTGGTAAGAAACACTCTACTGGTGATCTTCTTTCCCTTCTCTCTGATCCTCCTCTTCGGTATTTCGGTGAATTTTTGGCGCTAACATATCGAAGTCTTCGATAGAGTCTGGCACAAAGCTTTGATTTCCAAACTTCCCTCTTTCGGTATCTATCCTTCCCTCTGTGATCTTCTCTTTAATTTCCTTTCCGGTCGTTCTATAGCAGCTGTTGCAGACGGCCACCGTTCTTCCTTTAAACTATTAACAGTGGTTTTCCTCAGGGTTCTCTCGTTATCCCCAACACTTTTTCTACTTTTCATTAATGATCTTTCTATTACTTCATCTCCTATCCACTCCTATGCTGATGACTCCACACTTCATTACTCTTTTCAGAAAGACGTCCATCCCAACAGCATTTAACTCGAGAAGGGTTAGCCTTGGATAACCTCTGATCTAACGGTAGTCTTTGGAGAAGAAACCTGATTTTCATTTTCAAATGGGGCAAAACTTCAATGTCAGTTCCCTCTCTCTCCACTCCTCAGACACACAATATCTTCCACACAACTATGATATCTTCTTCGAAAACAATCAACTTCTTCGTCTTCATAATATTCTCGTGGTGTATCTTTTTCTCGTGATCTCTTTCTAAGAGATCACATTATTTCTCTCTCAAACAAGCTTCTAAGAAGTTGGGTTTCGCCTTCAGAATTACTTCACGCCACCCCAGTTGCTTGCTCTGTATAGGAGTGTTGTTCGTCCCTGTATGGAGTATTCGTCGCACATCTGGAGTGGTTCCACTCATACAGCTCTCCTTGAGAAGATGGAATCTAGGGCATTTCGTCTCATCAACTCTCCTGCTCTTACTAATTCTAATCTCTTTCTGCCTTTCGAATTGCGTCTCTCTCGCTATTACAAATGGACACTGCTCTTTAAACTCTCTCGTCGCATACCTCCTCCATTCAGAAGAGCCCGGGCGACACGACTTTTTACACAGTCTCATCCATTATCTGTCCAACTCTCCGACCCCAGACTTCACCGTTATGCTCAATCTTACATATACTCTACTTAAAGAACTTTTATCTGTTTTCAACTACTTTCAAACGCCGTGTATCTGGATACGTCGGCCACCATCGATCAGAATAATGTTTTTCCAACTCCGGTGGAATTCGGTAGGCCTCCGGCCTTTGCCCACCGGAGATATAAAAGAATATATATATATATATATATATATATATATATATATATATATATATATATATATATATATATATATATATATAATATATATATATATATATATATATATATATATATATATATATATATATACATATATATATATATATATATATATATATATATATATATATATATATATATATATATATATATATATATATATATATATATATATATATATATATATATATATATATATATATATATATATATATATATATATATATATATATATATATATATATATATATATATATATATATATATATATATATATATATATATATATATATATATATATATATATATATATATATATATATATATATATATATATATATATATATATATATATATATATATATATATATATATATATGTGTGCCTCTTGGTGTTTAGGGGCCTTGTTCTACCAGGACACCCTTATGTGAGAGGTGTGGAGACGTCAACGTACGCTGAGTGTTCTTCGGGTCGTCTGCTAGTAGGCGTGTGGTTGCCACCACTTCTCTTCGGACTCACCCGTGCCTTTTGTTCGCCTCACTATGATCGCCTAGTTTATAGGGTAGAACACAAAAGTGTCGAACTACTGACATATATATATATATATATATATATATATATATATATATATATATATATATATATATATATATATATATATATATATATATATATATATATATATATATATATATATATATATATATATATATATATATATATATATATATATATATATATATATATATATATATATATATATATATATATATATATATATATATATATATATATATATATATATATATATATATATATATATATATAAGGCTCATTCCGGTCCCCATGTCGTTTAGCCTAGGGCAGCTCTCTTTGATCCAGAGATTGTGGAGCTGTCCGGTCTACTCGACTCTAGGAGTCGAGAGGGCTTATCTCAGAGTTGGGTAGCAAAACTACAAAGTCTTGTCAGATGTAGAAGCTGGGGGAACTTCTGGTTCGACCAGGGGAAGAGCAGCTGCTGCTTCTTCTCAACAGGGCAGGCCACGTCTTCTTCAGAAGGTTGGCAACGTCTTCAGTAGGAGGTCCAGCAGAGTCTTCTTTGGTAGCTCGGCTAAAAGTGTAGTGTACAATTTCTTAAGTTTATCAACACTTTCTAAACTATATCTCTAGTCTTATCTCTTTGGTAACGGAGAAGGGATGAATAACTCACAAAACAGTTTTCTACTTTTTATTCATAGATCTGATTAGTTAAATTTAACATTATTTTACAAGATCTGAGCTTTAAGAACTCTGGCGATGATAATATTTAACACTATGGCATATTTTTTATTATTTTGATCACCTCATAACTCAGAAATCAATATTAAAAGCAATGCGAAAAAAATTAAATATCTATTATTTTAAATTAAAAATAAATTTACTCGCTTTTTAATAATTTGAAAGCAAGGTTTCGAAATCTTCTGTTTTATAGGAATATGATCCAAAATATGTTATTACTAATTGACATAGACTTTGTTTTTGATATTGCGAATAATACATAATAAGATTGTTTTTTTTTTTTTTTACTTCTCTTAAAATTGCAGGTAAAGCATCATTTTCATTAACATGATTAATCTTATATTACTACATATGGCCTTTATGACATTATTTAAATAAAATGATTGCTTAAATTAAATTTTAAAATATATTTACATTTGCTTATATAGATCAGCTGAAATTGTTGGAGCGAAGTGTCTCACGAAAATCAAAGAATGTTAAATATTTTCGCTGCCCCTGGCTTAAGTGTGACATCACGCTTGATTTCGTGGAACACACCCAGAAATTGTTTGGGGGTGTTCCACGAAATCAAGAGTGACGTCACACGTAAGTCAAGGGCAGCGAAAATATTTAGCAAATTATTTGTTTTTCGTGGTACACTTCGCTGTAGCAATTAACAGCTGATCTATATAAACAAACGTAAATATATTTTAAAATATAATTTAATCATTCATTTAATTAATTAAGTAAGTTAATTAATAAATAAAAAAAAAAAAAAAAAAAAAAAAAAAAATGGAACCGAGGAAATTCCGAACAACTGAAAATAATTAATTTGTTTCATTTAAAACAAAGTAATGATCCTAAAATACTAAAATAATTAATCGTAATAATTTGCAAGCAAATCTAAGTAAGACTATTTACAAAAGGTATTTACTCTAAAAGAAGGCGTTGGCCTAACTCCTCCTTGTTTCGTTCACATCACGTGAGCATTCAAGATGCTGGGAGTGAAAACTGAAGAAAGAAATTTCTATCTTCAATTTTCGCTACCACGAACAGAAAATTATTGCAGCAAAAATTCGTGATACACGATTCATAGAACACTTCACTTTAGCAATCTTCAAGATCTTTAAAGAATCTTTGCCGCGGAACACCCCCAGATCTATCTTCAACTTTCGCTGCCGAAATCTTGAATGTTCAATTAATGTAAACAAACATACGAAGGAGTTAGGCCAAGGCCTTCTTTTAGAATAAATACCTGTCGTATATATTCTTATTCATATAGATTTGTTTGGAAATTATTATGGATAATTATTTTAACATTTTCTGATCGTTAATTTGTTCTAACTGAAGCAAATTATTTTCAATTATTCGGAATTTCATTAGTTCCAATGTTTTTAATCACGCTCGCCTCCAGTCTTTTAAAATCTTCGGTTGACTCATACGTTATCATCTTGCATTCCTACATATGGCCTTTATAATAATAATTAAATTAAGTGGTTGCTTAAATTAATTAAATAACTGATTAAATTAGATTTTGAAATATATTCAGATCAGCTGACAGTTGCTACAGCGAAGTGTCCCACGAAAATCAAGCTAGATGTCATGCTTGATTTGGTGGAACACACACAAAGCTTGCCTGCAGAGTTAAGACTCCTGACTCCAACTCCCTTTAAAGATCTTCTATTCCCAACTCTGAGTTTACAATCGTTTATAAAATTAAATAATTGTATCGCAAAAAATTTACAATCATTAGTATGATTTAATACATTGTCAATAATAAATAATTCTAAGCCAGTTAAATTATATATATATATATATATATATATATATATATATATATATATATATATATATATATATATATATATATATATATATATATATATATATATATATATATATATATGCTATGTAATTTGAATATTCTCATATATTTCTTGATCAGAGAGCAAAAATATAACTTGCTAAATAATCATGCAATAGACGATATTGTTCCTGCAAAATAAGAAATAAAATATGTTAAAACTAAGAATTTAATATAATAATATATATATATATATATATATATATATATATATATATATATATATATATATATATATATATATATATATATATATATATATATATATATATATATATATATATATATATATATATATTATATATATATATATATATATATATATATACTCACAAGGGAGACGATAAATTCTGGTCTGCAGTTGATGATTCGGATGCAGGAACTGAAGATGTTCACTTCGCCAAGGGCTTCGGATCTTTGACGAGTGATATCAAGAGCTAAAGCAGCCCCACAAGCGGTCACACCATCTCTGTTTTTTTAATATATATATATATATATATATATATATATATATATATATATATATATATATATATATATATATATATATATATATATATATATATATATATATATATATATATATATATGGGCTTTTATAAACTGTTATAAAATTACTGCTTTTATTCCCGTTTCGGAAGGTGCTACTATTATCACTATAACTAATGTTTGTTTCTTACGCGCAAGTGAAGAGCAGTGGACAGTTATATGGTCCTCCTGAATAGATATAATCCAACATTGAAAATAACTGCTCTGGTCCTGTTTCAGGTACAATACTTGATGAAGACCAACCAAGTAGTTGAATGACCCGACATTCAAAAGCTAGAGTTTGACTTCCCTAAAAAAAGCACAAAAACAAACAAACAAACATTGACATTATTCAAATATTTTCAGTAATGTTTGCACAAACCAAAGAACAAACAGAAATATACTTGAAAGTTTCCTTCTATTTTAACCCAATTTTCGATAAAATACTCGTGAGAAGTTGAAGAAAGAAGAGAAACATTTAGTTCGCCGAACTCTAAAGGAACATCAACAGTTGGTACAATTGGAGGGTACGTATCCTGAAGAAGAAAATGGTTGTAGTTATAAATTTGGAACCTTATTTGTGCATTATAATGAAAAAGAATTATAGAACAATACTCACGTCAAGAGATTCACTCATGTCATTCAGAAAAATCCAAACTGGAATTTGTCTCTCCAAAATCATGTACCAAACTCTGACGATCGTCGACTCCATTGGATACTCTGCTACGATATACCCATCCTGTTGGAGGAAAATATTAAGCATCTCTTAAAATGAATCTATCCATCTATTTACCTATCTGTCTATCAATCTATCTATCAATTTTTAAATATATCTAGCATTCTATCTAGTAGAATTAGTAATCATTTAATGTGTAATTACCTGAATATATTAATGTTTAATCATTACTTAAATTGCCTTAAGGTTGTGTACTCTCTTTAGATTGCTTAACAAACCATGTTAGTTTGTGCAAAAAAAAGTTTGTTTTTTAAGAAAGGAACATTAGCAAAAGATGTAAATAAGACATTTATGAAACTGTACGGAGTGGATAATATAATAATGACCTTGACGCACTTAATTCTAGAATAACCTTTGTACAAAATAGAGAGGATTCATTAAGATAGATTATGAGGGGATCAATTTGGAGTCAATTTGTATTTGATTCATTGTGTTTTTATTTTTATTTTACTTTTTAATGTACTGTTTGCTAAATAAAGAATTAAAGACTAAAGACAATCTATCTATCTATCTATCTATCTATCTATCTATCTATCAATCTATCAGTCTATCCATCTCTCAATCTATATATCTATCATATCTATCTATCTACCTATCAGTCAATATATATATATATATATATATATATATATATATATATATATATATATATATATATATATATATATATATATATATATATATATATATATATATATATATATATATATATATATATATATATATATATATATATATATATACCTTTTTACTGAAGCCATCAACCATTATGGAGTTGATATACAAATCTCGAGGACGTCCATGAACACTTAACAGAGAAACTCTTTTACTGTCAGCTTTAAAATAATAATAATAATAATAATAATAATAATAATAATAATAATAATAATAATAATAATAATGAAGTGAAGGAAGGAGTAGTAGTGTGAATAGTCATTAGTATGATAGTTTCACAGAAAAACATTGACAAACTCTTTACTATGAAAAGTGAAGACGAAAGTGAATCCGAAAAACACAGAAGTGAGAATGGGAAATTTGATTATAATATATATATATATATATATATATATATATATATATATATATATATATATATATATATATATATATAGAAAACTGAAGTGTAGAAAAATGATTCCCTGAAGGTCAAAAAAATGGGGAATGGATGAAAGACACGTCATAAAATGTTGAAAAGAATTATGTAAAAGGTTGTTGGTTTATCATTTTAATGTTTTTAATGGAAAACTGTTTCATATAATTTATTTTCTGTTAAAATCAAAAGAAAAAATGGAGTAAAATTAAGAGACGAGAGGTTTATTGGGGTTAGGCCCCTAAGTAAGGTTTAAAGGCTGCTTTTAAAATCGAATTCATAAATAGTTTACAAAATAATGGCAATGAAACAATATT
>SEYY01005301.1:260000-265000 GCA_009176605.1 Armadillidium nasatum
GTGGAAATGAACTAAATGATTGAAAGACTTTAATGACTTCGTAAAAGAGAATAGCTTCAGAATGAAGAGTACAGTTAGGTTGTGTATATCATCGTTTCATATGAAACTAACACTTTAATTTTATGCTTGCAACAACTCGAGGCCAAGCATTTGGGAACTTTTTGCTCCTAGAAATATGATCTTCTAGAGAACTCTGGTAGAAATTAGATATCAGACGGAAGAAGGTGCTGATTACCACTGAAAGCTGTGAAAACCATTGGTGGGAATGTAATACTCAAGAATCATTGCATTAAGAAACAATCTTCTAGCAAACAATAGGATAAAGAGTTTCAAGAATATAAAGTTTCAAGGATGTAAAGAACAAGATACTGTCCTTATTGACTCCCTTCCTGGAAGACAGTGAACATGAAGATGGAGATAAAGAATATATATATATATATATATATATATATATATATATATATATATATATATATATATATATATATATATATATATATATATATATATATATATATATATATATATATATATACCTCTGATGGGCAAAGGCTGGAGGCCTACTAAATTACCACCAGAGTTAGGGAACAAGTCAGAAATCAGGTCAATTTAAAAGGCCGACATGTCCCGATACACGGCTTTTAAAGGTGTGTAAGTCATAGGAAGTTGGGAAAATAGATGAAGGGAGTGTGTTCCAGACTTTACCAGTAGAGTACATGTAAGATTGAGCATAGCGGTTAAGTCTGGGGTCGGAGAGTTGGACAGAGAAAGGATGAGACTGTGTAGAAAGGTGTGTCGCACGAGCCCTTCTCAATGGAGGAGGTATGCGACGGGAGAGTTCAGAAGAGCAGTGTCCATTGTAATAGCGTTAGTATAGAGAGAGTGACGCAACAGTTCGACGGACAGAAAGAGACTGGATATAATTAATGAGAGTAGAAGAGTTTATAAAGACGAAAAGCCCTAGACTTCACCTTTTCAAAGAGAGCTTGTATGGGTGGAACCATATACCTAGTATCGAACTATACATCTTTCAGTCACAGTCCAACACTTAAACCACTTTACCACTCCAGCAGTTATATATATATATATATATATATATATATATATATATATATATATATATATATATATATATATATATATATATATATATATATATATATATATATATATATATATATATATATATATATATATATATTTATATATACATTTATGAATTAATACCTAACTTCTTCATCTTTTGATATATTAAATGTTCTTATAAATATAAATATATATATATATATATATATATATATATATATATATATATATATATATATATATATATATATATATATATATATATATATATATATATATATATATATATATATATATATATATATATATATATATATATATATATATATATAAAAAGCAGTATTAATACTCATTATAGTTACCCTGGTCTCCACAGAGGTCGCTGTGACGATAATATTTTCTTTGTATTTACATTTGTCTCCTTCTTCAGGCCAGTACTGATCACACTTCACCTGTAGTAGGGAAAATCGATGGAGATAAAGACAAAAATATATGGAACATCATTTTGTGATAGACGTTATTTGTCTTGGAAAATTAAAATAATTAAAAAGTTTATTCCGGAAAATGGGTTGGAACAGTTTTTAGCCCTTTGACGATTTTTGGGTATAATTTTTTTAATATTTTTAGTTAACAATATACAACTTTGGGATAGTTTATAATTGGGCGAAATTCGTATTTTTGTATTCTTGTAAAATTTTCTATATTATCAGCGGTTTCGGAGATACAGA
This sequence comes from Armadillidium nasatum, assembly GCA_009176605.1. Lineage (NCBI taxonomy): Eukaryota > Metazoa > Arthropoda > Malacostraca > Isopoda > Armadillidiidae > Armadillidium > Armadillidium nasatum. The sequence goes on from SEYY01005301.1 coordinate 261,815, forward strand.
GACCCTCCGTTTACTTGAAATACTTTTTTGTTTTTCTTTGACCGACCAGGCCCAAATTTTCAGGATCACTACGTAAAAGGAGAAATCTTTACAAATATCCTTCAGGTTCTTGCATATGTATCCAGAGAAACTAGTTGTGACCACAAAAATATTTGGAAAAGAAATTTTCTCATTTTTTTCCCAAAATATTTCGTAAACTTTTTTTTCAGGGATATATTTCAAACGTCCTCATAAAACATTTTTAGATATAGTCTTGGCAGTGTTCCTGAAAATTTGGGCAAGATCGGTCAAGCGACAAGATCCTGACATCGAAAAAAAAGAGGGGTGGTGTAAAGTCTAAAATACTCTCTTCAATCCTTTTTTTTTTTTTTTTTTTTTTTTAAATAACTTTTTTGTTGCTTGACCGACCGATATAGCCCAATTTTTTTAAAATACTACGTAAAACCCTTCTCTTCAAATTGATTTCCGAAAGTTTTTCGATATCTGTCGCTAGAAAAAAGTTATGGATCAAAATTTTCTTGAAAAAATGTTTAAAACATAAATTTTTTTTTTGATTTTTTTTTTTCGAAACTCTCGTGCCTATAACTTTTTTCTAGGGACAAGGACACATATCTATTAAAAATCTCCACAATGAATTTTTTGACATGAAGCGTTCCGAAAAGTTTGGGCAAGTTCGGTCAAGTGACTTGGCAATGCCATCGATTTAAAAGAGTGATAATGCTAACTTCGAAAATACTAACAATATATAAATTTTACAAAAATCCCAAAATACGTATCTCGCCCAATTATGAATGTGTACCAAATTTGATGCTGGTACTTTTAAGATTAAAAATTTTATTCTAAAGAGAAGAAATGTCAAAAAAAAAAGTCCTTCGTTAATTAACAATTAATGGATTAACGGTTTGGTTCCCAGTTTATATATATATATATATATATATATATATATATATATATATATATATATATATATATATATATATATATATATATATATATATATATATATATATATATATATATATATATATATATATATATATATATATATATATATACCTTGCCACTTTCAATAAGATTTGTTAACATAACAATTGCTGAAACATTTTCGTACCAAATCATCCTCCAGAAATCTGAAAGGACTCCCCAACGTTTAATAGGTCCTTGGGTCAGGATGTAAGTGGCGTATTCACCTCTTTTGCCGGTAGTTAACTGTACCATATATATATATATATATATATATATATATATATATATATATATATATATATATATATATATATATATATATATATATATATATATATATATATATATATATATATATATATATATCCTCATGTGGTAAAGTCCAGAGACCTACATAGAATTCCAACAGAATTGGAAAAGTCAATTTCTTAAAGAGGTAAACTTGACCCGGTGTACAACTTTTCAAGGCATGCGAATCAAAGCAAGTAGAGAAAGTAGATGAAAGTAGAGTGTTTAAGAAATTACCTGTAGCATACATGTAGAAATGAGCTTAACAGATGTCTATGGTCAGAGTACTGGACAGAAAAAGGATGAGATTGGTGTTAAGACGAGTCTTTCGAGCTAGACTCGAAGAATGATTTGTAAATTTGACTTGAAAGTTCAGAAGAAACTTTCAATTCATTGCAACAACGATGGTATAAAGAGAATGAAGCAGCATATGCGATGTTTGAGAGTCACTAAAGAGAAAAATGTAAGTCAATAAACCAATATTATCCAACTCTTTCAAGGAAAGATGCTGTGAGAAACACCAAAGATATGCGGTTTGCTGCATAAAATGACGAACGGGGTTCCATTTTCAATTTTTCAAAACAAGTGGCTTGGGTGACACAAAGAAATCCTGAAGACACCTTAGAACATCCAACTTCTTAGATTTCTTAGGAAAGAAATAATGTGGCCCTTCCAAGAAAAATCAAGAGGAAAAAAAAAATACCAAGAATATTAAGAATTAAAAGAAAAAAAATAGCAAAAATTTAAGAATAAAAGAAAGTTTAAGTTGTGTATTTTCGAAGATGTTGCAATTATGTAGAATATTGTATCGAGAAGATAGATGAAAGAACTTTTATCTCTGAGCCACTGAAACAAGCCATTTTTTCTTGTCCTAAATAAGGGATACGAAGAAGAAAGGAAATCAGTTGCTTCAATTTCACTTTCCTATCATTTGGTATTTGCAGTTAAGAGTGATGCCTTTCTAATTGAAAATAATATTGAAGGGTGGAGTCCCCAACATTAGAAGGTAGGATATAAAGTGACAAATAAAATCATTAATGAAAAGTAGAAAAGAAAAAGAGTTGGGGATAGAGCATAACCCTGAGAAGGAAAATTACCATTTACAATTTTCAAAAATGAAGGATGACAGCTTCCAATAGCAGCTGTAAAAGACTAGAAAATAAGTCAAAAAGACCACATTTAGAAGGATAGATGATTCTTTCGATTTTCCTGCCACACAGGTTCACAAAAAAAGGGTAAAAGAGTATCAAGAGCCAGAGAGGAGAGAAAAAATACCACCTGTCCAGAATTTCTTTTGGAAGACATTCTGGCAACCTAAAAGAAAGATTAGAAGATTTAAGATGTTGAAAATTATATTCAAAAACCATGTAAAGAGCAGAAGTTTTAAACAAAATGGTTAAAAGATAGGTAAAAAGTTGAGAAGAATTCGAGTTTTTGGCACAGGTTGAATGGATCCATGTCGAAGTTGAAAAGCAGTGACGAAATAGTTTGACAAGGCAGGATGCAAACTTGAAAGCACGTCTTGAAAACTAATGGAAGAATGCTATTAATACCATACTCCTTCTTTGTCTGAATAAGAAGAAATCCATAAATTTGAAAAAAATTTACAACACTAGCAAAAAAAAAAAAAAAAAATTTGAATAAAGATGAAGAAATAGAAATATCTTCAATGAATCGTTCAGAGGAAGAAGAAAAGCTGAGTTGACATATTTTACAAATATCAGAAAGAACTTAAAAAAGAAAAATAAGAAATTTTCTTTTGAGAAAACAGATTTTGGATAGAAAGGCCAAGAAAAATAAAAATTATATATATATATATATATATATATATATATATATATATATATATATATTATATAATATATATATATATATATATTATATATATATATATATATATATAATATATATATATAAAGGTCAGACTTCAGT